>JAKRZM010001273.1:515360-582652 GCA_036379175.1 Heliconius cydno galanthus
GGAAATAAAGATAAAAGAAAAATCCCCGAGTGCGATTCGAAGCCGCGCTGTCGCATTCACAATCACACGATTGTGCTATGCGCTACGACGAATTAAGGTAATGTACATTCTTAGTTTTATTACATAGATGCAGCTCGATCTAATCTTTTATTAGATTAAAAAAATAAAAAAAATGTATGTTCTTTATTTCGCCAATGTCAATTTTTATGGAGAACATGTTCAGATTCGTCTCATTTGTCATTCATACAAACATTGTAAAAAAACAAAAATATTTTTTCGAAAATATTGTTTCGAAATTTATGCTTGCTACTACAGAACCCTTCACGGGTAAGTCACTTCGCACTTAGTAACATTTTTTTGGTTGAAAATTCAAATTTGAACTTTTATAGGTAAGCAGGTATGACGCTACTTGTGCAAATTGGCAAAATCTAGACTTTAGTTTATACGATTTTATTCAAATATTTGTTTTATTGGAAACAATCACAGTTTAGATTTGTCTGATTGTATATGTACTGGAGTCATATGGTGGCGCAGAGGCATAAACGTGCGATTGTAACCCACTCAACAGGCACAACAACATAATACCAGAAATCGGCGGAAAGTGGGGTGGATGGATGGATGTGTCTTAATGGGAACGGAGTAGAATAGAAGAAGAAAAATGGAAAAGAACAAGAGGATAAGACCGGGTTCCCTCTACCTACCCTGCAATCTGCTGGTTATGCGTAAACTAAAGAAGCGTTCGTTCTTGCTTGCTTCGGTCGCCAACTCTTACTTGCTTCGTGATATTTTTTCTTTACGTATGCGTAAATTTATTACGATACTTTCTTGGCGTACGAAAGGAAAAATTATGAATTCTACTAACTAATAAATATACAATGAAATCACGATTTTTAAGAATTTATAAATATATTGGTTATAGAAAATTACATGTGTAAAAATATGTAACATTGTCTTTGTCTTCAAAAATGTCTTTTTGAAAATGTTCATTTCTGTACAATCTAAATTTCAATATTGCGAGACGTAACCCTTGTTTTACTTGACTGGAAAAATGAAAGAACAACGAATCAAGTATTTTTAAATTATTACAAGCAAAACAGCCGGCAGCCGCTAGTATTCACGAGCTAATGACGAGATGTGGAGGTCACATTGAAATGTCACAGCAACCTTACTTCGGACATGAATTAGTCAGAATAGTTCAAAGTACAATACACTGTATGAAAATTAATCATATAATATCTACACTGTCATGATTACTTTTAGCTTCACGCTGTATCACGTTTATAGCAGGAAACCTAGTGGTAAGACACTCCGTTCCAAATTTTAGGCTGAATTTTTTGAGATATAAGCGTATTAAGTGGCGGAACTCAACGACGACGTACTTGGTACTCTTACAAATGTTGTGGAACGAAGAAATGAAAATAAGTTATTCATCTGAGTGGAAATTGAACCAATAACCATCCCGTCATACACTTTGAATTTGGAATATGCGTCACTGTAAACGATAGTTGTCGATTTGAATCATTAATTTCACGAAACAACAGACTTTAGAGAATATTACAGAAAACATGTCATATTTTATGTTGTTTTACAAAAGATACCTGTTTATCTATACTAGTTTTAAACAAAGGCTTTGATCAATGAAAATAACGAATTATGAATGTCACAAGAGTCATTATACATACTAAGTGAGTTTTTAATCTATTAAAGATTACGTAAAATCCAAAAAATCCTTGTTTCACAGAAGAGGCCTGCTACAACAGAGGTGGGTCGCTAGTTCGATATTGCTCAACTATTTAACTGTGTAACGTCTCGAAGGCTATTTCGCGTCCGTTACACGAGAGGCGTCTATGACATCATGACCAACGGTTATAGAGATTGTAGTCTGAGAGCCACCGTTCAGGAACTACACTTTATTTTACAATATGACGCGTTGAGAATATTAATAATGTGGTCTCTCTGCTAGGTCTCTTTTCAAGTAATAGATTTATTACACCAAGAGTTCTGATCTATTTATATTTTTATACATCTTCATTCTGCTGTTCTCTTCTTTATGAAACGTTTAAAAGAAAAATCCGAAAAGAATTAATTAAATTAGTAATTTTGTAACAAATATATATTTCTATAATTGTATAACGTAATGTCCTCAACTAGAGCGCAGGCCATCGTGGCGCACTGGTGGCACATTTTCTGATTGTAAACTCGACGAATGTGGGTTCGATTTCCACTAGGGGGAATGAATTAAATATTAAACTAGACTCGGTTCCCTATGCCTATTTGCTCTATGCAGGATGCAGAGTGAAGATAAAAGAAGAAAAAACTGAGGACACATCTACGCTGCGATACAGGAAACAGCTTGCAATTGTAAAATTATGCATTTTTAAAGTAACCAGCCATTCAGCTAAAAAAATATTAGCATTGACTAAATATGGGGTACGCTAGCTCTTAGACTATCAGACATCCGGGTGTCTCATACATTATGTATGAAGTCAGCTGATGCTATGCGCCAACACATTCTCACATAGCATCTATGTAGAAATTTAATTATTATTACCTGGTTTTAAACTCAAATAAAATATTTATTGAGAAAAACCTGAAATGTGTCATAGGATGAAGCACTTTACTTACTATTACTAACATGGGCGTTTTACAAATATTATACAGAGTGTATGGGTTGATCTCTAATAGTTTATATGGCTTGACGAAAACGTGACACGAAAATTGAATACATAGTTGTGCGTTTGCGCGTTTTATTTGCGCTTTGCCAAACAAAGCACGGCGTAGAGTTACGCAACTCAATTCGCAATGTTGCGAAAATAGAGCGGAAAGTGGTAACTGTTATAAAACTAAGTTGCCTACCTTGCTACGCGGGAGAAGATGCGTAAAGGTATTTTTTTTAAATAAATTCTATATACAATTCAATCTCGTTGCAATGCCGTTAAATGGTATATTATAATATATGATAAAGATACTTCTTCTATTTTTTAAGTTTTAACTATTTTCCTATAGGTTAAAATAAGTCTTGAAACATGAGGAAAACACATATCTTTTACAAAGAGAGGTAAACTTTGTGAATATGTTAGGACAATAAACGGATACGCAACGTGTTTTATCTTAAAAGAGAGGAGAAATAAATAAATTATTGAATTACTCCCTTGACTGAGAATTATACTGGATTCTAAAATACAGAATAGAAGTCCACTGCGCTACAAAATATTTTAATTATCAATGTATTTAAAAACATACGAGTATACCCACAGCGGCCATATTTCAATATTTTACTCTTATTGCAATTTATAATCGTTAAAATGTTTGTTGGAAAGAAAAAATGTTGATTAAATATTGTAGAGGTTCTGTATGCAAAATGTACCTACGTGGTGTTTTTTAATTACAATTGCAAAGACATTCTGGCCAATTTTCGAGACAGGTGGCGGGACTTAATGCCGCACTTTGTGTTGTTTGGTCCCATAACAAGTCGGTTTGAGAGGTCATTTTCGTTACAAAGCATTTGGAAATATATATGTTAACACTTAACTTCTGCGTTAAGCACGGCGTCGAAATATTTTAACACTAGGTTCCAATTTCCTAAATAAGCATGTCGCTGCCAATATTTCTGTATTTCCAGGTAAAGAAAGTTTTATGGCACATCACTTAACACGTTCTTGAGTCCCGCCACTCAAAACGCAATGCCTCCAGATATCGGTGAAAAGTAGGGAACGGAAGTGTAATAATGGGAACTATCTTAACATTAGATTTCCTCTGTCTACCCTGCTATTTGCGTGCAGCATGAAGCTAAAAATAATCAAAGATGAACCTGATATAAAATTAATCATAAATACCTATATAACTTTTTAAATAATACAAAAAGATCGGGCTACGCCTGTTGCATGCCTGTTCCACGGATCTTCGCCGAGCCCCGACGCCCGACACGTCGGTATTCGACCTCATCCGGCGACGACCAATTTGAATATGCCATCCGCAAAATACTTACACTACCTATATGTTATAAATTTATTTTCAAAATAATAAACACATACCTACATACATTTTTTAAGGTTCACGCTGTATGTCCCAAAAAGCACAGTAAGGAAGGGGAATAATCCCCATCTTAAGACAATCCGTTTTATTTTCTATAAATTACATATTGATCGTTGAGAGGCGAAACTCAGTAGTATCTATTGTAGGCAGCAGATCAAGAAGAATTTTAAAATAACTCATAACCTCGAGTGGGAATCGAGCTTTTATTTATAATAACATTTATGTGTGAAACATAGTGCCAGTTCATAAAATATTTAAAAAATATATATATTTCTTATTTAATTTTTATTTTTATAATATTTATGTAAAAAAATAATCTAAAATTTCAATTTATTTAGGGAGGGAAGCAGTTATCATACTCGACATCAAAATAAATGGTAATATTGTATAAAGATATATTTCTAAAGTATATCAGATATTACTATGACAAATAAAAGCGCTCAATAATTATAATCTGCGTTACGAAATACTAAACGTTCGTTCGTACACAAGTATTTGTCAATGTAACTTTTGAATAGTTCCAAATAGCAAGACCCACCCACCCACGGGCAGCCAGCCTAGATCCAGCCCACGCTGAACGACCTAGACTGACGAGTAACCTTTGGTTTTACCTGTTTTAGACCAGTCTAATATTAACTTATAAATATATGCTGCTATTGGTCCAACTTAATGTGGAGATTGGCTAATACTTGAATATTTTCAACTTTAAATGTTGTCATTTCAATATAGGTTTTATTATGCTTCTTAAGATTTTATTTTATTACTAACTTTTGCATGCGTGGTTGCGTGGTCAAATGCAACCGCTAAAATTTACCCGTTTTTGCAATACTTTTTAATATTAAAGACCTTTTAATATTAAAGTGGTCTTAATAGTAGGTAGTCTACGGGAAATATTCTACAGGTTTTGGTAATGCGGTGAATTTTATATAAAATGCAGCAAAACTTATTTAATTTTGTAAATGTTCGTAATTTGTTTGCGCTGACTTAGGAACTCTTCTATTTTCTTCTACTTAATTTCATTTTGATGCCTCCACACAAACACCTGATAACCTTCCTTCCCCACTTTCCGCCCAACGTTCGAGACATTGCGTATTTAGGAACTCAACGCCGAGCTTTGTATTTTACCAGAACAGTGAAATGAAAAGAAAATATTTTTTCCCTCGACTGGTAATCGAACCCACACGCATCGCGGTTACAGACGTGCCACTGCGCCACCACAGTATAATTTTAATTCAACATTAATTCTAATCTACATGTTAATCCACTTGGCATACCGTGCAGATCTGGTGTTATTGAACAGCTGCGTGACTGACGGAGCCTTGTTCCGTTGGCGCTCACGGAAAAAAGTAAAAAATACAAAATGGCGACTAGAAAACCGCTGACAATTAGATAAGTAATAAATAAAAAAGTGTTTTCATTAAAGAAACTTATTATGTATTGCCAAAATGTAGGAAGTAAAACGATTGTATTTTATTGTTGGAATATTAAAAATAATGTGGGAAATAAAATAAATATTAAAATTTATAAGCACTAGGTATATTGCGAGTGTATATACGGCTTATATTATTTAAATAAATCAGTTTATAAATTCACTTCACTTCACTTCTGAATCTGAAAAATGAAAAAAAAAATTGCCTATAAATATAGACCAAGAGAAAAATATAAACACAATTTAAATATTATAATAATTAGAATAGAATAGAATATATTCTATTGCACGCAGAAAAAATGAAGAAATACAAAAATACAGAAAAAAACAATATGTGTTTAAGATTTTTTTTAAATAATCTTTTAATAATAAAGTCAATTGTACTAGAATGAAAATAATGAGACAAAGCGCGGCGTTAATTTCCCCCACTCAATAAACAATGCCTCCAGAATTCGGCGTAATGCAGGGTACGGAAATATTTTAATGGGAACGGATTGTGTTAACTTTAGCTTCCCAGGTTCCCTCCGCTTCCCCTGCTATGTACGTTATAAAAAATGTTAAATTATTCTTAAGTTCAACTAATGACAGAAGTCTTGACATCATTGTATATTACGACATCGAGTAAAATCCAGTTAATTGCGTTAACAAGGACAGCAATTTATAATTAATAGACTAAACATGGCGTCGCAATTAATGGTAATAAGATAATAATTAGCCTTTTTTAATATTGCTGTCGTAGATAATAAATATTTAATTATTTTATAATTTTTATAACATATCGATACAAGCGTGACCTAGTTGAGAAGTTTCAGCTGTAACGATGGTTGTATGTTTGGATTCCACTGGAGGTGACAAAACATTAAATATTTTCATTTCTTCGCCTTAAATTCCGCCACCCACCACGCAATGTCATTATAAATCCGGCGGAAAATGGGGGGACGGAAGTGTCTAGTAGGTTCCCAGGCTCCCTCTACTTACCCTGCTATGTGCATACTACAGAGTAAAGCTAAAAAAATTACTGTTTCGTCGCAAAAGGATAAAAAATACACACTTTATTTTTTAAGCGCGAATTCCTAATGAAATTTAAATCAAAATAATTGCTCTGTGTAACAGGTACGTTGGTAGTAATTAAAATTTCTTTAGAATATTTATTATTGCGTGAACTCTGCAGAACGTTTGAGAAATTCAAATTATTTTCGCAGCTTGCAATTACTCTGCAGCTTTAGCTAGCTAATTAAAATAAAAAATATATATTTAAAATATTATCTATACGTATAGTAGAATTATAACTGATGGCTGTCTAAAAATCTGAAACCTATTATTGTGGCATTTATTAATGTAATAGAACCTGAAACAATCATTATCTTTAGATATTTTATCTCTTTATATATTGTAGAGAAGGGCTCTACAACATATACAAAAAGAGACAAATAAAAAGTAAAATAAAATACTATTTCCAAATTTCATTCTATTATCTAACATAAAGTGAATAAAAAATATAATAATTTCCAATCATTTAAAATAAAGTACTACGTACATAATATATACATTATACGTACATAATATATGCAAGTACAATTTTTTTCGATTCACGTCGTATCCCGCACGTTCCAGGGTAGGCAGTGAATCTAGTATTTAAACACTCTATTCCCCTTTTTTCGAGACATTTCGTGTTGAGTGGCGGAACTGAACTCCACGCTTTATTTTATTACCAGAGCGAGTATAATAACAATTTATCCCGATTGGGAATCGAACCTACAATAGTCACAGTAAAGACAAACACACACAATAAATAAAAATGTTATATTTCCACATCAGTGAAACTAATCTAAACTATTTATCTATTAAACATAGTTGGACATCAAATATATAATTTCGCTATGAATATAATTATGTATATGTACAAATCATTTAAATATGCCAAATTATATGTATACTCTGTGCGGGTCGGTGTTGCCATATTATTTGCATTTGACATTTGTTGAGTGTCGCGCGCGCTGACCTTGAACAATGACATTTCGGAGAAGGGAGATGGAGTTCCTTTGATATACAATAAAAACCAAAATTGCTAAATAACTATTACAATAGAAATATAGCTTATATAATAAAAAATATAAATGTCATGTAAAAATAAAAAAGTAGATCCCTAAGATTACAAATATTTTTTGATATTTTCAATGTTGCATAATTATAAAAGGAACACTTAAATGATAACTTCTACTTACAAGAACACAAATCGTATATATATATTTATATGGATTTTTAATTGACTCGAGCAATAGTCACTGACTGAAAAATGCTATTTAAATAAATCTTCTATGAATTCGTTAGAGTAAGAATTATGATCTTATTTTGAAACAAAGTTTCGTAATAGAAGATCACTCAATAAAATAAAACCTTGAAAGTTGTATCATGATCGCTAGTTTTCGTATAAATTAAACTGAAAGCAAGTACGAATGATGAGGTAGCTATTATGATAAAAATTAACGAGATACATATATAAACTTTAAATATATTACCTATTTTAATAAATTATATAAAATTTATCATTATTAGTCCAATCTATAAATTGAAAATGAAATAAAATATAAAATGATTAATCTCAAAATACGGAACCTCCACAGAGAACACATCACTAAGCATTCCATACGCTCTGAGATCGCTAATTTTTTTTCTTTTAATATTATTTTTAAATCCGGCAACGGCTCTCTAACGTCGCATCGCGATACGCGGCGCCATCGCACAATTAACATTATTCAACCAGTTTTATAATTTTAATCAATTCACAGTGATTTGGAGGACGTATTGGTTTGAAAAATCTCCGACGTCGCTAAAACTCAGTTATGATTGTGATACTGTGTGTACGCCACGTGTGTTGCCGATTTTATATGTTCTTATTTTTTTAAATTGTGCATCCGAACTGAGGTACGAATATTTTCGATTTTATCTGTATTTTATTCCCGCCATTTTTTCTTTCAATTTTATGTATTTTTTTATTATATAATAATATTCTTTTATGTTTTTCTTGTTATTGTGCTATATTAATACGTAGATTATTATATTTGTGTAAATCAAATGTGTGACGTGAAAAATGAATTGTTAAGTTCGTTCACATTAACATGCTAATTGAAGTATAATATTATAAGTAATTTGTTGGTTTGGATTTTATCTAGTTTTACGTAATTTATAAGTGATAATCACTTGAAGTGATAACAAATTGAAACTTATTCAATGTAGAGAGTAAAAGAATTCCAATCATCAATGCTGAAGCTCCTCCTGTACCAAGCAACTTATATTCAAGTAATTTTCAAATAAATATTTTCAAATTCATAAAATACACCTAAGCACATAAGTAATTAAATATTCATATAAATACTATTCACCTTTCGAACTATTGCATAATATTTCAGATATAATTAATTATGATATACCTACTCGAACTTCAATGAGAAAATAACTACATAGATATAAATTAATACCGTAGTGGCGCAGGGGCACAAGAGTTTGGGAATCGAACCCACAAGAGTGCGACTGTAACACTCAACGTGTGGGTTCAGTTCCTATCCGGGGGAATAAAATATTCAATATTTTAATTTCCTCTGGTAACGAGGCAACTCAACACGAAGTCAAGAACTCAATGCCCCGACAATTCGGCGGAAAGTAGCGAACGGAAATGTTGGTTGGTTGGTTCACACTTGATTCTTTCTTCCTTTCCTTATGATACAGTGTTAACTCTCCTTCTTATTCTTATAATACATAAAAAGTATACATACATACATTTATGAATAGGAACTGTAAAACTGTAGAAAATGTCGGTATTTGTATTAACTAGACTTAAACGGGTTGCATGTAACTTTAGACCAGTTATTCAACTTTGCGGAGCTATAATAGTTTCTCGCATGCAGTTATTTAAAATATATATAGGCTCCTTTTTATTGTGAAATATATTTACCAGCACAGCGTTAAACGCGACTCTTGTGGTTTCTATTTTTACATAAAGGGATGAATTGTTTTCATTTCTTGACTGTGGCAAGAAGATAAGACGCGGCGTTGAGTTCCGCCAGTCAACACGCAATGTTCCAAAAATAGCGTGATGAAACGCTATAAATATACATATATATAAATTTAATTTAGTAACAAATTAGAATATCTCTTTTTAAGGTATTTATAGAACAGTTGTAATAGGTTATCAGCTTTTCCCTTTTATATACCCTAAATATAGATTATTTAAGAGAAAATCGACCTAGCCATCCATACCCTTATTATAGTCGAATAAACAGGGAGTGGTCATGGATTTTTTTCTACTCGGAGGGAAATAACACTAGGCGCTAAGCATTCAAAGTCACTAAAATGGGCAGGAAACCTTATCTTGAAATAAATATGTAGGAATATTTTGGATAGATGTTACATAGATATTGTATCTTCATAGATTTTACTTCTATATTAGAAGTATTATACTTCTATATGATTATAATAGTATACCGCATTTATAATTTTTATTTAACAATTATAAGTAAAATTAGGCCGTATTAAAAAAATAAACAGTTGCAAACTACTTTTCAAAAAATAAAGTCATATGCAGCATGCGAAGTAGTTGACTTCGCGTATTCTTTAAGACTAAGCCTAATCTAAATTATTTAACATGACAAATTAGGACATATCACATATGTAATTAAAAATAATCTCATCCATATGATAACGATTAATTATTTAATCGATTTAAGCAATGAAACAAATCGATATTGCTAGAAACGCCACGTCACGTCACTTCTCTAGTAGTTATGTAAAATTCCGGTTTTTCCATGTTCTATAATATTGTATGGTTTTAATAGGTATTGCTTACGTATTTTTATTGGCATTTTTACTTTTTATTTACTATATTGTTTGTATCTAGTCGATGTATTTTTTGGTTATCATTTTAGTCTCCTCCAGTATCTTTAGTGAAATTTAGTTAGCACATGAATCTAAACAGGTATTTAATTCTAAATATTTTACTAACAAAAATAATAATTAGGCCGTCGTCGCGCGTCGGTACAGCGTGTGACTGGTTATAGGATCGATTCCCATTTGGAGACACAAATTATCAATTATCCCGCACACAGCAGGGTAGGCAGGGGGAACCTAGTGTTGCTAATTTATTTAAAAAATTTNTCTAGTTTTACGTAATTTATAAGTGATAATCACTTGAAGTGATAACAAATTGAAACTTATTCAATGTAGAGAGTAAAAGAATTCCAATCATCAATGCTGAAGCTCCTCCTGTACCAAGCAACTTATATTCAAGTAATTTTCAAATAAATATTTTCAAATTCATAAAATACACCTAAGCACATAAGTAATTAAATATTCATATAAATACTATTCACCTTTCGAACTATTGCATAATATTTCAGATATAATTAATTATGATATACCTACTCGAACTTCAATGAGAAAATAACTACATAGATATAAATTAATACCGTAGTGGCGCAGGGGCACAAGAGTTTGGGAATCGAACCCACAAGAGTGCGACTGTAACACTCAACGTGTGGGTTCAGTTCCTATCCGGGGGAATAAAATATTCAATATTTTAATTTCCTCTGGTAACGAGGCAACTCAACACGAAGTCAAGAACTCAATGCCCCGACAATTCGGCGGAAAGTAGCGAACGGAAATGTTGGTTGGTTGGTTCACACTTGATTCTTTCTTCCTTTCCTTATGATACAGTGTTAACTCTCCTTTTTATTCCTATAACACATAAAAAGTATACATACATACATTTATGAATAGGAACTGTAAAATTGTAGAAAATGTCGGTATTTGTATTAACTAGACTTAAACGGGTTATATGTAACTTTAGACCAGTTATTCAACTTTGCGGAGCTATAATAGTTTCTCGCATGCAGTTATTTAAAATATATATGGGCTCCTTTTTATTGTGAAATATATTTACCAGCACAGCGTTAAACGCGACTCTTGTGGTTGCTATTTTTACATAAAGGGATGAATTGTTTTAATTTCTTCTTTCTTACTGTGGCAAGAAGATAAGACGCGGCGTTGAGTTCCGCCAGTCAACACGCAATGTTCCAAAAATAGAGTGGTGCGAGAGAAACCGAGTGTCTTAGCACTGGGTTCCTCCTGCCTACTCTGCCATATGCGTATACGTATATGGGATATAGCGTGAATAAACGCTATAAATAAATATATATTTACAACAATGTTTTTACAAAGAAAATCTAATTTAGTAACAAATAAGAATATGTCTATTTAAAGTATTTGTCGAACAGTTCGGGTTATGTTATCAGTTTTTCCTTTTTATATACCCTAAACTTAGATTATTTGAGAGAAAAACGAGCCAGCTATCCTTATTATCCTGAATAATGTTAAAACATGTACTCGTAGTTGTCTCTTAAAAATTCAAACAGTTTTAAAAAACATTTAAATAGCTAACGCAATGGTCAAGGGTTTTTTCTACACAGGGAAATAACATTACTAAAAATTCAAACCCATTAAAATAGACAGGAAACCTTATCTTCTGGTTGTGTCGTGTTTTTTTTGCAATTATTTGAACCCCTTAATAAGAAATAATGTTAAAATTAGGTAGTGTATTCTATTTTAATTTTGAATTTGTAGTCGAAAGATATGTTAAGAAATTTCATCATAGATTTTATATGTGTATTAGAAGTATTATGCTTCTACATGATTATAATAGTTTCACGCTGTATACCGTACATAAGGCTGAGGCTAGGCAGGCCCGGGTAGGCAGAGGGAACACTCCCACACTCCGCCGGACATTAAAGGCCTTGCGCGGAAAAAGTAACAAGTAGCAAACTACATTTTAAAAAATTAAGTCATATACATATCGAAGTAGCGATTTCGCGATTTCTTTAAGACTAAGCCCAATTTAAATTATTTAACATGACATATTAGGATATATGTAATTAAAAAATAATCTCATTCATATGATAACGATTAATTATTTAATCGATTTAAGCAATGAAACAAATCGATATTGCTAGAAACGCCACGACACGTCACTTCTCTAGTAGTTATGTAAAATTCCGGTTTTTCCATGTTCTATAATATTGTATGGTTTTAATAGGTATTGCTTGCGTATTTTTATTGGCATTTTTACTTTTTGTTTATTATATTCTTTGTATGTATGTTGTATGTATACCTAGCCCATGTATTTTTTGGTTATCATTTTAGTCTCCTCCAGTATTTTTAGTGAAATTTAGTTAGCACATGAATCTAAACAGGTATTTAACTCTAAATATGTTACTGACAAAAATAATTATTAGGCCGCGGTGGCGCATCGGTACAGTGTGTGACTGGTTATGGGATCGATTCCCATTTGGAGACACAAATTATCAATTATCCCGCACACAGCAGGGTAGGCAGAGGGAACCTAGTGTTAAGACACTCCCCACTTTCTGCTGAATTCAACATGCTATCGTATTGGCAGAACTCAACACTGTATTTTGTCTCGCACCAGAGCGAAGATATGGAAATATAAACGTAAATAAATATTTTACTTCCTCGAGTGGGGATCGAACCCACAACAGTCGCGTTACAGTCACACCATTGTGCTAAAGAATATTATTCGATAAAATTGCTATAAATAACTGTTTTATTGAATGGGCTGAAACTTTACTTTGAATATAGGTGCAGATATTGTTTTGAAAATGATATTAATATTAGAATGAAAATAAATTAAAAGAAAATGAAAGTAATGCAGAATAGTAAATGAATAATTATTATATTGAATATTCAAAAGGCCATTAAGCAGGCGAAGCCGCGAGCGGGTTGCTAATATTCGAATAAAGCTGAGAATATCAAAATTTACGCAAACGACTCCGCAAATCGCACACTAGTCACAGTCTAAGATAGAACGTTGAAGCAAATAGCATATTATGTAAATATTAGTAGAAACCTTGAGACAAGTTGCCAAGTTACATAATTAACATAGCGTATCTCATTAACTCCGCTTGGACTATAAATTATTATAAAAAACTATAACCGAGGGTGATACTAGCAGGAAGCAACGTATATTATTTTAAAGGTTATATTAATAAACGTTAAATGTTCATTTTATTTTAAGTTATATTAGTTTTGAATACAATTTGTTACTGCTCCCAACTATCAATGAACAAAATATTAGATGAGATGCATATTGATGACATATGATGCTCAGTGATCGATAAATTTTTCCTTAAAGGTCTTTAGAAAAATAAAATTATTTTAATTGAAATCATTAATAATTTTACGATGCACTGACACATATCACGGGGCAGACAAGTAAGATAATTGATAAATCATCATTCAAAGTATAGCATTACACTTTTTTATAGTACCTACTTGTCGTATCATATAGTGCTACGCAGGATATAGTGTAAAATTTACTAAATGCTAAAGGGTAGGTATCTTAAATCCTTTAATTTCTTTTAATTTATAAAAGAAAGAAAATTTCTAATTAAATTTAGAGTTAGCAATTCTATCATAAAAATAAAGAAGGTTGTCTTAAAAAATGAGTCAGTCAGATGAGTCAACACTTTTAGATATTAGCTTTAAGTCAGTTCATGAAAGTATTTGGATGAGAGATGATGATCACGATTTATGGATTAAATACTAGTAGATGTGATAGATGGACAATTGTGGATTAGATTCCCATCCAGGGCATTTTATTTTCATTTTATTTCTTGCTCTGGCAACAAGACAAAGCGTGGGTTGTCGTTGAGTTCCACATAACCAAAAAAAATTTGTTCTAAGAATAAATATATCTTTTCAATAATTTTTGTAAACTTTTCCAGTGTTTAAATATCATATTAGATAAATGTTCTTCTGTAATTTATTCTTAAAATTGGATTATTTAGTTGCTAACTGTTTATTGCGACTATTTTTTAATTTTTTAAGACAAGTTTGTATTATCAGATGCATGCATTCCCATTTGATGTAGTCTCTATAATATAAAACGCCGTACTGGGTTCCATCATAAAATTTCAATAACATTTTTTAATGAAATACAAATTTTATCTTTAAAATAATATAGGTTGTAAACTAATACTAGTGAGAAAGATTATGTTTAATGTCCATTGATCTATCTAATATTACTGAACCCATTTCGATGAAGATTTCAAAGCTAATAAAATCAGGGATACAATAAATTGGAAAGAAATTTATTTATTTACTGTTACGATATTTTTGAGATATGAAAATTAGTACAAGCATTTGTAAGCTTCTGACTGTGACTGACAGACGCACAAACATAACTAAACGGCGTAGAACGCTGAAATTTTACTTAAAAGGTCCTTGGGGAACGTAAGAGGAACACTATGAAGGTTTAACAAAACTCTAGAGGCGTAAAAACGGAATTTGAAGTTTTATAATTTACGAAAATTCAGTTTTGAACGGTATTATTTACAAACGAATCGAATTAATGATATTTATTTTAACTAGCATGAAACTTAAATTAGGTAAAATAAAATTTTAAATAAGTTTTAAATTAAATGTTCCATACTAAATTTCAATATATTAATATTTTAATAATAATAAGCGCCATAAGCTATATCATATATGACATAAATAAAAATTCCAACCTAACAAAGATTCTTGAAGTTTGAGTTTTGCCCACAAAAAAAAGGAATGTAAAAAAACACGACATCCTTGACTCCATTGCCTTAATAGACGACCAGTTTTGGGAGACCTTTCAAAACTAAGTTTTTGTTATAAAATCAAGTTTTATATACATTGGTCGATGAATATGTTAATTCTAAACTAATGTATTCAGTTTTACATTTTAAAATGTTATTTATAAGTTATGTGCCAAAATTTTAAAGTTTTTTTTAATGAGAAGGAAGCAAGAGGTTTTTACTTAATATTATTAGATATTTTATACTTTTGATTTCGATTTAAATTTAAAATTCTCAAACATTGGGCTCATTGTACCTAGTGCTGTTCCCACACTTAGTCACTTTGGGATCTAGTGTGGGGATCCCTACTTCCTATGCCTACTTCCTACGAGCGAAATATAGCGAAAAGCGTGACTAAAAAATACTACTTCTTGCTACGTAAATAAACGTGAACGTCTGAAAAGATGTATGTTTGTTCTCCTTTCACACTAAAACTACTAAACGGAATACAGTATTATGTACTAGCTTATACATCATAATAACGCATAAACTCCAATTTACGTAAACAAGACGTTTAAACCGGCGAAGCCGCGCGTGGGTCGCTAATATTTTATATATTTTGTAGATCCCTATTCCATACATACCTAATATCAGTACACTGAATGACTTTGAGGACTCTTGAAATATTCTTTAAAGATCATTTGCCTTTTAACCTCTGCTACTCTGCGAAGGTTAAAAAAACATGTTATAATAACTTAATTTGCATACAATTTCAATTAAGATAATAATTGTTGTTTAGTATAATAATTTATGTTTTGGTGTTGAAATTTATAATTTATTATAGAAGCGGTACTGTCGCAATGGAACAGATTTTTTTATGTTAACATATTAAAATAATTTTCCCTTTTCCAAAGCGCAGAGTTGCGTATCGTCACTCAACAAATTGGACGGAGAGTAGAGAACCGTATCTTAACACTGGTTTCTTTTTTAAGCGGTTAAGGACCCTGTTAAGCGAAAAAAACGTGAAAGAAGAAGATAAAAAAATCAAAACTAATATCTAAGTAAGACAATCTTTTTAAAATATTATATAACATTTTCGAATATACATCCACATCCACGTCTGACTGTAAACGTGACGGTTATGGGTTTAATTTCCACTATAGGGAATGATCATTTTCAATTTCTGATAACGAGACCAGCACAGTGTTGAGTTCCTCTACTTAACGCACAATGTCTCGGAATTTCAAAGGAAAGTGGCAAATAGAAAATCTTCAGTCTTCCTACTTGCTTACCCTTGCATTTTTTTTGTAGCGCAATCAAAAGAATTGATGAATTGTTTATATTTATATAAAAATATAATGATAGCAAGTAAATTAAACTAATAAAGTGTAATTACATTTAAGCGCGTTGAACTCTTTTATATGATTGCTGTGAACATCGCCTTCAGATAGAAAGACTTTTCTTGATTCATTAAAATATTTTTTGATTTTGAACCCGTAATCATTGTTTGTACTAATTTCAACGGAACATTCACCACTGTGCCATATATTAGACAAAAAAAACTAGTTCTAGTTAACTACTTTTAGCAAAATGAACGTTAGGAATTCCATTCAACTTTTTTGCTCAGATTCAACATGCCTTATAAGTATTTTTGTAGAACTACAAGGCCTTGCTTTTAAAAAAAAATTCTGTCGCTGAGATAAGGAGAAAAAATAAAGTGGCAACAATAGAAAACGGAATGTTCCATTATTAGATTTCTTGAGATCAATAGTTACTAGGTAAGTAAGGTATCGATAGCTTTATATTGTAAATAATTTATTACCAAGAACCAGAAGAGTGAAGTAAAGAAAATGAAGAAACCCAAGAAGATATGAAGAGCTGGGATGTTGACCTAGCCTCTCCTTGGCTTTGTCTGTATCTTACGATGTTTCAGACATAGCCTGATAGAGGTTACGTTTTGTCCCGTTTACTTCTACAATAGAAGACTGGAAGAGAAGAGAATATTAGAATTAAAGTAGTATAAATAATATTAAAAAAAAGAGTAAACACAACGGTTATGGGTTCGACTCTCACGCCTTGAGTTCCGTCATTTATTGTTTTAAATACGTCTTTTCAATAAGAACTATAAAAATTGTAAATGACATACATATTAATACTTATTGTTTGTAATTTTATAGCATTTTTAGGGTTCCGTATCTCATAAAGAAAAACCGGTAACTTTATCTGTTACACCATTCAATGACAAGAACACTTGTTTGGAAATCGCTTGGTGGTGTCAAGCTGATATTTATATCAAATATTACAGTTATGAAATTTGGCATTAAGTGAGAACTTACAAATAAAGGAAAAATCTGAAGTGTGAAAATTTATATTATTTCATAGAAAACAGTCATTACAAACTTGTATTTGAAGTTTATTTCATACAAAATGAGTACATACGCCCGTCACGATTACAGTTCAATGCTATGGCGCTACGAAAGATAAATATTTTTAATACAAACTTCTAAAATACAAAATCTACAGCAAGATCTTTTAAAAACTTAACAAAAGAAATAAAAGTTACAAAAACTAAAAAATCGATTAAAATCAGTTATTTTTATCTTAAATTTAAAATCTACCTAATAAATAAACGTAAAGCACGTACGCCACTCACGTAGCAACGATTCAGTAGCTTGTAAACAGTTGGGAATGACGTCTGGTGAATTTAAACATCACTTAACAGAGATATATGGTGGCCAAAACCAAAATATTAAATACAATTGTAAATTTACCGGGATGTCGCGATTAGAATATAATTTACTAGTATTCCACTCGCGGCGTTGTCTGCTACAATATTGCTTGTTGCTTGTACTTAATCTATAAAATCGAAGAGTTTGTTTGAACGCGCTAATCTCAGGAACTATTAGTACGAAATAAAATTGAAAAGAATTTTAAGTTAGGGGGCTGTTCCAGTCCCATTATAGAAGTCCAGTCCCTTTATACAACCCACTGTACCTGTGCTTTTAATTATATAAAAATCTATCAATATTGTGCAAATTACTGCAATACATCATTTGGAGTTTTAGCACGGACATCTAATAGAGTAACAAGGACTTACACTCTGTACAAAATAAAAAATAAACAAATAAAAAAGCCTAAAAGCTATAATAAAAAAATTGAAAAAAGGGAACTTTATATAAATTCGCTATCAGTCCAAAGTCCCAAGTTAAGGTAGTTATTACAATAAAATAATAATTTAAAAAAAACCAAAAAGGTAAAATACAAGAACAAAAAAAGGCAACTATAGATAAATTCGCTATTAGTCCAAACTCCACAGTGATTTGGGGCAAGTTGTCTGTATGCTGACGTCACACGAGACGCCCTTGGTGCGCGCGCGCATGTCGCGGCTTGATATTTAAAAGTCAACACATGATACTTAGAGGACGTCTTATAATAGTTCGTTTTGCTGAATTTTTTGACTGAATTATGTAGAAGTTATATTTTAGAATTCTCCATTCGGGAGAATCAAATATTTAATATTTGAATATCTTCGCTGGATAAGGCAAAGTAAGGGGTTGAGTTCCTCACTCAAGACGCAATGTCTCGAAAATGGGAAGGTGTGTTGGGAATGAAGTATTACATTAATTAGTTTCCCTCTGTTTACTCTGCTGTATGCGTGAACGTAATATAAAAAAATAGCTTTCAGATAATGTTTTTAAATCTGATCTAGAAAAAAATTAAAACACAATTATCGATTAGACAGCTACCACTATATTATTGTATTAGTTGTATTAAAAAATATTTTAATTAAGCGATTTAATCCCACTCCATGTATGTCTACTTCAAAGTTACGTTTGGTGTATAATTTTATATGGATGCGATTCTTGGACCATAAAAGAGGGTCTAAGAAAACGTATAAAAGCCTTTGGAGACGCCGTATAAACTGGATTTGAAGACATCTTGGATTGATAAGACATAATAAATTAATATTGACATACTACATAGTAAAAATGTGTACTATGTAACATCTGTATATACCTAGCTGTAGACTAGTTTTAAAGTAGTAAAAATATTTATAAGTATTTCCTTCTTCTAGCAACCTCTGTCAAACTCTTACTTAAAAATCACCACAGTGGATGTGAACCTGCATACTCCAAGATTTTTCAATATTTTGGCTATAATATAAAAATAAGTTTAAGCGGGCGAAGCCGCGTTTGTGTCGCTAGTTTTACATAAACTTCAAGAATTCACTGTATACTAATATTCTCGGGCGAATATGTCAAGGAGAACCGGTTGGTAGTGACGTCATCCAAACGATTAAACACCTATCTACATATTCATAACAAAAGTATGGAAACTATAGAGGTCAATCAAGTATTATAAATAATTTGATATTTTAATATTTTAAGTTTTGTATTATTATTTAAAATATTTATGAGGAGATTCAAGATTTTTCCCGTGTAGATTAAGCAGAAAGAAGAAGTGCTATGACACTCGGTTAACGAAGCCTTTGTGATCAATTTTCGAGACATTGAGTGTTAGGTGTCGGAACTCAACGCTGCTGTTTATCTACCAAAGACGGGAAATAAAAATTATTAAAATATAAACACAGGCAGTAGGTACTTATGGAGGGTAGAGGTAAGGAGGTAAGGTGAACCGTCTGACGCTGGAAGAAGAAAGAGTGGCGCTACAGTAGTCAGCATTTCGTGCAGTAGTCGCTAAAAGTTATTATAAAATGTATGTTTACAAGATAATGTTTGACGTAAGTTATTGAAGAAAAGTAAAGTTACTTTTATTAACTGCTCTTATTCTTATTCAGTGAAAATATTAAATTATCTAATTCAGCATATTTGAATCTAATAACAATTGCTACATTCATGTCACACCATTCCCGTGTGCTAGCCATTTTGGAAGGTTTTTTTTTCAGCTTCATGCTGTATCCTGCATGTACCAGAAGAAGCCTAGTGTTAAGACACTTGCACTTCCCACTCTCCGCCGAATTACGGAGGCATTGCGTGTTAAGTGGTGGAACTCATGCAGCGCTTTTGCCTCGACACCAGTGCGAAGAAATGAAAATGTTAAATATTAAATTTCCTCGAGTGGGAATAAAATCCACAATCTGTGGCATTTATAGTCACACGCTTGTGCCACTGCACCACGACTGGCCTGCAGGGTTTTGGCGGATAAGTGGAAGTGGACTGAACTGCCTCGATCAGTAAATCCTTATAAAAGAACAGAATATAACATGAGAACGCCATAAGAGACTGAAGAAAAGAACTGAGATTTAATTTTTTTGTCTGGCGCCAGGAAAAAAATATTTTACTTTCAAGCAAAGGATAATTATTTATTCAACCTTAGAAATGTTTCTTTTAAAAAGACAGAAAACAATGCAATTTCTAATAACAATAGAAGATTTATTGTGTAAAAATAAAAAAGCAAAAGTATCATGTAATAATTTATTAATAATACTAATTGTATTGTAGATAATATAAATAAATTAACTTAAAATTAATAATAAATAGTTTTTCTTATTATTAAAACTAATTTCAAAATATTAAAAATAATTTTCTAAGGTAACTTTTTATAGTAAACACAATTTGTTAATACTTTTTTCAATGAAACCTAACGATTGGAATGAAAATGAATTCGTCTTTCATTTATTTTAGAGAATCTTCTCATTACAAATGCATATTATATATACAAATATGATTGATTATACAAAATTGGTTTTAATCAGGCACGAAGTACCTACACATAATAGGGTAGGTAGAAGAACTTAGTATTTAGACACTCCGTTCCCTGCAAACCACCCAATGTTTGTGATCTTCTAAATAATTAAAATATAGCCATCCCCTTAATCGGAATCGAACTTACAACTGTCGCGATAACAGTCACTGCCTGACCCACTGCAACATGATGGCCTCAATACATTATTTTTTTGGTTTACTGCTGTATCCCACACACAGCAGGGTAGGCAGAGGGAACCCAGTGTTAAGACACTTCGTTCTTCATTTGCCGCCAAATTCTGGTGACCTAGCGTGTTGAGTGGCGTAACTCAACGCTGCGCTTCGCCTCGACCACAGCGAAGAAACGAAAATTTTAAAAGTGATTTCTTTTTCTACGTGACGATATTAGCTCTCGTAAACAAAGAACTAAAGAAGTAATAGATGGTAGTTTTCATTTGTTAGTAGGGTGTGCTGGATCGATTTTCATGTAATGTCCGTACGGAGTGCTTATAGTCTGAGGGCCGGCCGCGTAAGGGTCCAGTACAACGTTGACAACCTTTGCCTCGGCTGGGTTTTGTGCACCTTCTCTGCTCCATGACGCTGTAAGATTTATTAGATTATTAGATTATTATCCATTTCTTTCGTTTTTAACTAAATATGAAGTTGGTTAAATCAATAAACCAAAATAAGTATATATTTTCACTAATAAATATTAGTGAAAAGAAATGAGAAATAAATAATATAAATGTTCTTTAAGCTAGTAGCTACTATTATATTATAATAAAACAAATATTTCATAATAAAATAATGCCCTAATAATAGGGTGCTTAGAAAAAATATTTATTGAAATAAATAAAATATTGACATTTTTTAAATCTGTACTGTGCAATTCAGTCATATAAAATGTACAATACTGTCATCTATTGGTAAAATTATAAAACTACATAGATAGCAATGTAGTGACATCTATTGCATATTTTTAAAAATAAAACTTACTTTCGGCTACTAGATGGCGTAATATTTAAAGTATATAATTACGTTTAATACAAAGAAATCAAAAAGGAAAATATTTATTAAAATAGAATAAAATAAAATCTTAGGAATAAAATAGCGTGACTAACAATATAAAAGTGTTAATATTATCCAATCTAAGACAAGTTTATAATTAACGACAAATTAGGCAACTGGTAATAATATTAAGCCATTGGCCGCTAGATGGCGATATACATTAAATATAATAAGATAAGAGAGACTAGTTGACGTAAAAGTAATAAAACTATTGGATAACAGATGGCGATATAAATTAATTCTTACATATCGGTACATTATGCTCGTCTCCGTGGTATCCACCATTATTATGTATATGGAGATGTATCTCTTTCTGATGCGGGGTCCAGGTTTGATGCTCGTGCGTGTGACCCTTAGACGCGAAAAGCGCTCCAAACTAAAAAAATATAAAAATATATAATTTTTATTGTTTTTGCTTATTAAATTTTATTAGGCTGCAATTGATTTAAAATTAACATGACCAATTTAAAGATATGTAAATAATTGGACATAATCTTGTTTTAAATGTAAAGGGGAAAATATAAATTAAAAAAATATGGCAAATATAAAAGTTTTCTGGATATATAATATCTGATCCACAGGTCAGGTATCTCAACTCAACACAGGTCTATAAGTATAAGAAAACCTAAAACTATCTATAATATCATAAATTTAATAGTTTTTTTTTTGTGAAATATAAAAAGATAATATAAAGATAGCTATTAATTATGTATACAAAATAATAATGTAATTAATATATGTATATATGATGAGAAAAAAATATTTTATATAATAATACAGACCAAGTCTTTAGTGGTATACTTAGTAGATATACCACTAGAGAAGTGACCGGTATACTTTAATATGATATTTATTTGGTTTTTTATTATTATTAACAAAAATAATAACATTATATCTCTGTTTACCCCAAAAATAAAAAAAAGCCATAAAAATAATTTTAAAAACCTACAAGATCAGATCAATAAGTCATATTATGTAGACCTTGACACACATACAATGCAAATTAACATTCCACAAACAGCCATCTCTTTCTAAACGATACAAGTTCATCGTACCGTCTCTTTCTGGCAAAAGAAAGTATACTTTCACTATGGATGTATATCTCCAATTTTATATAAATAAATCGATTAAGGAAATTGTTATGTGTAACACCATCGCAGATCAGTTGGCAGGTAAATGACTTAACGACAGTCGTAGGATCGATTTCTTTTTCTAGCTTAAAGCTGTGTCTCATATATTAAGTATATTTAAAAGCAGGGGAGGCAGAGGGACCCTTGTGGTAAAACCCTACGAATTCGAGATTATGCATGTTTAATATTGGAAGTTTCGTTCTGTCTTATCAGAGCGAGGATAAAGTAAAAAAAATATTGTAATCTTCCTCTAAGTGGTAATCGAACCGACAACCATCGTGCAACTACCACCAGAGACATTCATCTCTACAACCCCTACTTAACCTCTCCTTCTCACCTTGACAGCTCCTGCCAGCAACAATACTTTAAGTATAACTAGAGCCACCGCTAACGTCTTGACTCCCACCAGGGCGGCCACCACCGCCCACGTGCTCGCGGCGCCCAGTTGAAACACCAAAGGAATCAACGCCTGGATCATCTTCTTAAATGGACGACCGAATGTACGACCTGGAAAATTGATAAATTACATATTAACTAGAACCCAAATGCGGCTTCGCCCGCTAATACGTTTTATTATATTGTAATTCAAATTATACAAAATTTTTACATAAATTGATGTACAAGCTATATTACTGTAAAGTTTCATTTAAATCCGTTCAGCAGTTTTTGCGTGAAAGTCGAACAAACATTAATTCTTAACCTCTACATTTATGATATTAGTAGGCAACACCGGTTATAGTACTACCAGCGCCCAGGGGCGAGACTCCTGTGGCCCCCCACTCGGCAGCATTGAGTGTACCTAAAGATTAACAAACTTGACAAGTGTTATATTCAGTACTGCCACCGTAACGATTTTCAGTGGCGTAGCTAGGGGGGTGCGAGCGGTGCGGTCGCACCGGGTATCAAAAGGAAAAGGGGCATAAAAGTCGACGATCACTTTGTTTTTTCTTTGTTTTTACACCTTAGACCATTTTAAAGGGCATCAAGTCCCCTAAGCCGCACCGGGCAGCAAATACCCTTGTTACGCCACTGACGATTTTAGCATAAAGAGTGCCATGTTGGTCATTGTCATTAACGATAATTCTTTATACAAAAATATCAGTTCTAAACCAAAGTAGGCCTTCCTGTAAAATATCTCTAGAGACACCCTACATGGGTGTACACCGTCCTCAGTTACGAGTATTTGCGTGTTGACTGATGGATGGGGATTGTGTACCAGAAAAAGGAAATGTCAATATTTCATTCCCTCGCATAGAGATCGAACCCACACTCACACCCACACAACTTCTCAGTTGCATTTTATAAAATATAATTTCGCAATAAAATTATAAAAAAATATAAAAATATACGTAATGACTCTATAATGACATCTTCCGATATAAACGTAAAAACTAAAAACTAACTTTCACATATTAAACAAAAATGAAAGCTAATACAAAAAGTACGTTCAATTATATAAAGAGCTCAGTATAAATACATATTTAAATATATAATAAAAAAAAGTATATACTCTGTAATAGAATTCATTAAAATTATTTTTTTTGTTTAAATTAAGTAATTCACGACCATATAAGTACATGTACCTTAAATAATGAATTAGAATTAAAATTTTCTTGTATTTGCGAAGACATGAATATTGGTAAAATCCTAGTGTCAGTGGTTGCATCTAACGAGTGATGCAAATACAAATACATGGGGAGAGGGTGTCCTACCCTGGATGCCCAGGACTGAAATATTACAAAAAATATGACATTATACTCGTAATTAAATAATAATTAAATATTGTGTCCTCTCTCTACAAAAAACGGTCTTATCACCTACCATTGACGTACAAAGTTGTTATATAAGCTACTTTACATATTATTTAACAATGAACAAAAGAAATAATTCAATATAAGTTAAAATTAATTCCTAATTAATTCAAATAAGACAAAGCATTGCGTTGAGTCAAAGTCATATTCAAATAATTTTATTTCAAATAAAAATTTACATCCTTATTTTTTTTATTTCAAATAATTGACCATCGGTTTACTAAAGTAACTTCCTCAGACTTGAGAAGAATCGACGTACTAATAATACTATTATTAATGTGTCATAGTTTATGAAGATCGATGAGTTCTAGTTCACTGAAAAACTACTAAACGGATTTATATGAAATTTTAGAGTAATAAAAATAGGCTAATAATATAACCATAAGATTAAGCTGGAACAATCGCTTTTGAGACGATAGTTTCCCATACGCCATATTTCTAAAGTAAACTGTAGAGTCAAGACAGTTCATTTTCCCTTTCCGTTCCGGCAAAGGGTAGCCCTTTCCTGCGGTAGACGATGGGTTTAATTTATGAAAACTTATTAATTGATTACAATCAGAGAGATTTACGTCACGCCTTGGTAAGCAAAGAATTGTCATTTTGTATTGTATACAAGCATTGACAGATTACTCAGAACTGACGTCAGAAGCGACGTGATAACACGTCGACGCGTTTTATTGTGATGCTTGTTTATTTTCTGCAGATATATGATTTTGTTGTTTTTTCAGCTTCAGGCTGTGTCCTGCAGAGTAAGCAGCCTAGTGTTTAGACACTCCACTCCCCACTTTCTGCCAGAAATAAAAAAAAACGTTGATTTTTTTCTGTGTCCGTACCGTTTGAAAATGCCTGGTGGCCACATGTGAAACTTCAACTTTCTAAGTCCAAAACGTCTATACGTACTTACATATGTATGTATTAAAAAATAACATTTAAAATCGAATCAAAAACCAATTAAGTCCAAAACATTCACTCGGACAAATTCAGCCACAACTTTTTAAAATATGTATTAAATACGGTAATTCATTTTTTTTTCAATGACAAAAAAGTAACGGCGAGAGTGTTATAATAATAATTCATAACCGCAGTAATTAGTTTTATATAATAATGTCTAACCACAGATTAGTGAAAATCGAAAGCTGTTTCGCTTTGGATATAGTTTTTTTTTTGTTAACCGACGTTAAACAAAGGAATTTGTTTTTTAGTTTCACGCTGTATCCTCATAGTAGGGTAGAGGGAACTTAGTGTTGAAACATTCCGTTCCTCTCACACCGCCCAATTTTCGAGACATTACGTGTAAGTTAAGTTCTGATATTGTTCGATTTGAGTATGCCGATCCATTTAGGCTTCAAAGCTTAATTTCGTAAGTGTATACGTTTCGTCAATAAATTACTCTGAAACCATATTATCAGGACAACAGAAAAATAACACGACTCGAATCTGATCTCGANATTACTCAGAACTGACGTCAGAAGCGACGTGATAACATGTCGACGCGTTTTATTGCGATGCTTGTTAATAAACAATGCTGCAGATATATGATTATGTTGTTTTTTCAGCATCATGCTATGTCCTGCAGAGGAAGCAGCCTAGTGTTTAGACACTCCACTCCACACTTTCCGCCAAAAATAAAAAAAACTTTGATTTGTTTGAAAAAGCCTGGTGGCCACATGTAAAACTTCAACTTTCTAAGTCTATACGTACTTACATATGTATGTATTAAAAATAACATTTAAAATCAAATCAAAAACCAATTAAGTCCAAAACATTCACTGGGACAAATTCAGCCACAACTTTTTATAATATGTATTAAATACTGTAATTCTTTTTTTTTCAATGACAAAAAAGTAACGGCGAGAGTGTTATAATAATAATAATTCATAACCGCAGTAATTAGTTTTATATAATGACGTCTAACCACAGATTACTGAAAATCGAAAGTTGTTTCGCTTTGGATATAGATTTTTTTTGTTAACCGACGTTAAACAAAGGAATTTGTTTTTTAGTTTCACGCTGTATCCTCATAGTAGGGTAGAGGGAACTTAGTGTTGAAACATTCCGTTCCTCTCACACCGCCCAATTTTCGAGACATTACGTGTAAGTTAAGTTCTGATATTGTTCGATTTGAGTATGCCGATCCATTTAGGCTTCAAAGCTTAATTTCGTAAGTGTATACGTTTCGTCAATAAATTTCTCTGAAACCATATTATCAGGACAACAGAAAAATAATACGACTCGAATCTGATCTCGAATTGGGTGGTATCTAAGAGGCTTCGCCAATTCGAGTTCTATACGTTTTCTAAAATTGGAAATAATAAGCTGTACTTTGGCTGAAGGTATAAATATTTAAAGTAGCTTTTTACAGATAATTTTATTCATATTTTAATGACGAAGTAAGATATAAAATTACAAAATTACGTTTTACAAAATTTTCGTGAAGACAAAAACTGTTGTAAAAAATCACACAAAAACTTATCCCACTAAACGAAGTTAAATAAGTAATAATAAAAAAATTCTAGATAAGAAACGAGCTTCTCTGTACCTACCTAGATTAAAGATCAAATATTAATAATGATTGGACCTTGTATGAGTGAAACTCTACTCTTGCAACTTCAATAAGGAAAATGAGCAAAATCAGTATAGTAAAATATATTACAATTTTAACTGAACATTATGATTATTTACTAGTCATAAAATAATTAGATATAAGGACAAAAAAAGTTAAAAATAAATTTTACTTAAAATAGAAAATATTAAAGAGGCTTACCCACAACACTATTTTCTAAGAAATTACGCCCAACCTCAGCAATTGAGCGAACACTTTGGTTTCCTTTAAAACTATTATTAACTAAATATTTGGTATTACTATTTAAACTTCCGGCATTACGTTGGTTCACTTGTGCCAAAGTGGGACACGAAAAAATTAAAACTAAACAAACTGTCAAAATCACCGCCATTTTGTTGATTTTTAGTAACAACAAATGAAAACATGGTATGAACCACTTGATAATTTCTTTTAAATCCATCATAGTTTTATAAATGTTATATTTTTTAACTAATATTTTGTAAATTTAACGTAAATTGTTATTTTTGTACGTCATTTCGCGCGCGCCGCGAGTTTGTGACTGAGTTAAGTTTAATAGTAACAGCTCGTCCCCTTTCTTCTTTCACTTGAGTCATGTCTCGTTTATGTTCCGTGTCTCAGGCTCTCAGGTATGTACAATAACAAGCAAATAACAATATGACATTAGCTATGTTTTTGACAGAACAATCAATGGTGAGCGTGACATAATTTACATAAAATAAGTATTTCATTGAGCAAGTTGAGTTGGATAGGTAGGTACTTACTATTTTTATACAGCATTACGCTCTATTCCACATTCCACTGTTTTTTCCACTTTCTACCAAAATTTGAGACATTGGCGTGTTGGGTAGCGGAACTCAACGCACCTTTTTATGATTTTGTCTTCTAACCAGAGCTATTGATTCGGCTCCACGCTGTATCCTGTATATAGTAGGGTAGGCAGAGGGTACCTAGTGTTAAAACACTTCGTTCTCCGCTTTCCGCCGAAATATTAAAAATATTGCGTTTTGAGTGGTGGAACTCGATGCCGGGCTTTTGCTTTGGTATTCTGAGTCAAAAGTTAAATATATTAATAAATAGTAGACCGTTCCCGTGATTGGGGATCGCACCCACAACCGTCACGGAAGAGTCGCACTCAAAGCCTTGCGCTCCTGCGCCACGATGGCCTCAGCTAGAGCGAGGAAATGACAATAATTTATTGACACCCGACACCCGAGTGAGAATCAAACCTGGAACCGTTACGTTTACAGACTATTTCAAGTGGCCTAGTGGCAATATAAATTGTTATATAAAGACAAGAATATTAAAATATATTCTATTAAAATTAACTTTTCGTTACTATACCTATAACAATAATTGTTACAATCGTATTGTTATTTTATTTTTATATTTATTAAAGAAAAATACCAATAATTATTGTTAACAATTTGTAGTTTTTTTATTATTTTTAATACTTCAAGATATACCTAGTTGTTTTTATAATAAGTTAGTAGCATCACGCGACTTCGTTTGCTTGGATTTGACGTACAATTCTGTTTTTTCTCATTTCCGTTGAAATTTCATGGAATCCTCTCTTAGCGCTCCCCTGCACTCCTAAAGGAACCTGTCTAATTACAGCGTTCTACACCGTGTATTTCTATACAGCTAAAAACTAATAGCAAATATAAGCATACATAATATATTCTTATTAACACAGGTACTACTTTTTCTAGCCTCACGCTGTATCCCGCACATAGCACAGAGAACCTGAGAACATCCGTTGACACTTCCATGCCATATGTTCTGCAGATTTTTTGAGGCATTATGTGTTGAGAGGCGGAACTCAGCGCCGTGCTTTGCCTCGTTAACAGAGTGAAGAAATGAAAAAATCAACCAATAACCCCTAGGTGGGAATTGAACCTACTAACGTCATTCGCTAGTCTCACTACGATGACCACTATTGTAAAATAAGGCAACATTTTGTAAAAAAAATCAAATGTATTACCTTTGACAAGGCAAAGAATGCCCAATACAATGCTACTGGGTCACACAGTGTCTTCACAACAGTGTACAAGGATATTAGAGTCGGTTTTCAAATCTAAAATAAAGAAAAACCTACGTTACTTCACTTTCCCCTCTTTAACTATTCTAGTACCTTTCTTATTTTAATCTGAATAAATTGAGTTAAGCATTTTGTAAAAGAAAGTTTGTTTTAACGAAAAATAGGATTGCGTAGCTATGTCGTTAACGTAAAGTGGCCTAAAAAATATTTTGGTAGCAAATATTTATTAAGTAAATCGTCTAAAATATTTTTAAATTAATTTCACGCTATCTTTTGTACATAGCAAGGCATTGCATGTTAAATAAGATATAGGAGCGGAACCTAACGCTGCGCTTTGATTTTATAGCAGAGCGAAAAAACGAAAATAATATTTCATTTCCTCAAGTGAAAATCGAACCCGTAACCTATCACGCCAGTCACACGCTTGTGTTCCTTCTCCACGACTGGCCTCTAAGTACTTAACATCAATAAATTAAATTAGTTACCCTTTAAAAAACAGAGGCAATCTTGTAACATACCATAGTTATCCCTACCCTCTTTATCCTCTTTTAATATTTAGTTACATTGTAAATTTTTTTTTTGAATAAAGTCTTGGAAACCTACAAAAATACGATAGCAATTGTTACATCGTGTTTTTAGTAAATTATTATTTCTTAATATATGTGTTTTTAATTTTCCTATAATCTCTGGTTTATGATACTTTACCAGTGGACGTTTCATACTTAGACATTTATATTTATTTTGTTGCAACGTAACAATTGTATGTATATAGAAAAAAAAACTTTTTTAAAATGTTAAATGACAAATGTCATACTTGTTCGCGTTAAGTAACTAGTTAGAAAACTTCATTGTTATTCTTTAAAATCACGAATACAATACCGTAGTTAAGAAAATGTAAATTTTTAAACGTGAAAGTATTCAATATTGAATTGCTGAACTGATTTGGATGAGATTTATTTTGAAAGTCACAGTCAATCAGGTAACAAACTGCGTAAAGTCATAAGTTATTCAGTTGCTGTTTTTTTCACGCTGCATCCGGCATACCTAAAATTCGAAATATTTCTTGTTGTGTGGTGGAGCTCAACGCCGCATTTTGTCTTATTATCAAGGCGAGGAAACGAAAACAATTCATTTCTTCGAGTAGGCATCGAACCTACAACCGCGTTTTAAGGCATACGTTGTGGCGCTGTGACACGGTGGCCTTAGGTCCACAAATAAAATAACATAAAATGATATCCTGATTAATAAATATATACTAATGCTCGAAAACAAAACCGAGTTCGAATTCTAACCATCGATTTAACAGTCAATGTCATCAATAAAAATTACAAACTAAGACAAATAAAATTGGCCATTATTGCGTAGCGGAAGAACTAACTATAAACGTGATAATCGTAGCACATTGCATCGAAAATGAATACATTTAATTTTATCGTTTTTGTAATAAGACAATGCGAGGCGTTGAGTTACGCCATTCAATACACAATTGCTGGCGAACTGAGTATCCTAACACTGGGTTCTCTATTCCTACCCTTCCTATATGGGATGATGCGTGTAGTAAAAAAAATCACTATCTATTTACAAGTACTGCAAGATATTATATACATTCCTTTTTGATACACAGTTGATTAATAAATATAGGACTCTGTTCGCAGAGGTCGATGTACCGCTATTAGCTAACTTGCTAAGGAAGTTACTATCAAACAAACTTGTTATATTATCAACTCGATTTTTTATAGCACTCTTTGATCATATTCCTATATAATAAACCAAAGTAAACTCAACTCTGGATGTAGAAATAGGGGGGGTCGGGTGCCGTACCCACCCCAGAAATTTTAAGAAACAAAAATTTACTCTAAATAATAAAATAATAAATCTTTACACGTATTAGATCAAATACATATTAGATCAAAGCTAAAGTGTAGCTTCCCACCAACTCTCCTTCCTTCCCAAAATATATACCCCCCTATATACCCCCATGAAAGCGAAATGCATAATACTAAGTGGATTTAATATACTTATATATAATATTCCACAAAACGAGAACCATTGTGTACAGTTACATCAAAAGAGACATCAAATAAATTATTTTATACATTTTCAGACTTCTAATTCATACACAATATATGTTCTAGATTTATTTTTCAATTTAAATTAGTTTTCAACGTCATCGTCATGATTTAAATATTGATTTAATTTCGTTTACATATATTTGTTATACGAATTTTAATCACATTTACATTTGTATTATAAAAATGCATTCAATTTAAAGCTTTGACATTTTAAGTCAAATATTAATAATTATTGTTATAACTATATAAGTATATATTTATAAATTATTATATACGACTCTACCATTATCTCTACATAATTAAAAATTTGAGACAGGACTCAGTCACTATAGTTTTACGGTATTTTCAAAATGCGTCATATGCAAATAGAAAAATGTTCAAAACAAGAATCGAATTGACTACCTTCTCAGTACTACCACACAGCCGTGCCGTCCACAGCGAACAGCCGTGACATTAGCTGACATTCATCGGTACACCTGCGAGTGCAGTATGCCAGTGCGTATGGGAAGTGTGCTCGTGTACTCAACAATGAGGCGCTATGAGGTAAACGGGTTAAAAAGTCAATATTTAAGATTCTCAGTCTTCATCGTGATGATACCAGTTCTCCTTGTGGTGAAGGTAAAATTGCATTTGTTTGTGTGGTAGGCACACTGTATCCGGCATGTATAGTAGGGAAGGCAGAGAGAATCTAGTGTTTGCAGTCGCACGCTTGTGCTCCTGCGCCAGGATGGCCTCGTGTTATTAGTTTTACTAATTAAAATATACTATAGTTATTTTAACACTAATGAAGTTATTGTTATTAATAATAATTCAAATATGAATTATCATCCACACATTACGTGATAGTATTTCTCTTTCACGCCATTTCGTTTTTTTTTTATTAATGAAGTGTCATAATAAAAGGTAATTATAGCAAACTTCCTATACCGTTACACGTAACAATACTTACTTTCACTGTTCGTGGTGAATACTTACGAGTGTACACGCGATCGCATACTGTTATATTTTCTTGGGATTTTTTTATCTTCTTGATTGAAACAATTTTAAGCAGAATTTTAGCTTTAATGGTAGGCAGGGATCAGGGGCTCTATTTGTGTTCAATGGTGGAACTTAACGCCGCTGTCTTGTTACTACATGTAATTAAAAAAATCATTCCCCCCGAGTGGGAATCGAACCCACAACCTAATAGTTTACAGTCAAACACTGGTATTCACTGGTCTTGAATTTTAATAGTTTCAATATAATATACTGAGCCCAATTGTTCAATTATATGAAAGTGGTTACAGAGCAATTTAGTTCGCTACGAGGCGGAGATAAGCGTTGTTTGTTTTTTTTAACTCCTCTCAGACACATATTTAGATTAAATAAAGACAAAAGAAACAGATAAATGTAACTGTAGGTAATGATGACAATGTCATTAAGTGCTTGAACTTAATGAGATTGTCATTATTTTACGTTTTTTAAAATGAAATACGAGTACTAGTTAATTATTTGTAGGTACTGTAGACTGTACTACTTCGCCCCTGTAGAAAATAAAGAGTTGTTTATGACACATTCTGAGATTGATTTAAGTAAATAATGTGATAAATATCTATATTTAACACAAAAATAAATTTTCAATTGGAATCAGTAGTTCTAGAGACTAATTATAGACATAAAAATAATTGTATGAATACCTTTTCTTCAAAAATAGAGTTTTATGAATATGTGAAAGAGAATTGATTTAACATTATCTTATTCAGTCGAGATATTTAAACGATGCTGTATAATTATAAATCAGCTTCAGCTGTATCCCGCACACAGCAGGCTAGGCAAAGGGAACCTAGTGTTAAGACACTCTCCCCACTTTCTGCCGAATTCTGGAGGCATTGCATGTTGAGTGGCAGAACTCAATGCAACGCTTTGCCTCGATACCAGAGCGAAGAAATGGAAATATAAACGTAAATAAATATTTCACTTCTTCAAGTGGGGATCGAATCCACAACCGTCACGTTACGCTGCGCCACGACCGCCTCAAATTAAATATCGATTTTAAATAGATTCTTAGCACATAACTGTTACGGTTTAATTATTCAAGATCTATAGTATTCATTATATGGAGAAAACGTTCAACCTGTACTATATAATTAAAGACAGTAAAATAAAAATGTCAATAAGAACTTTTATATGTTTTATATATAAGTTATTCGAGTTATTAAATGAGAGTCAAATGAATGAATAATAAGATGGAATGTAGGATGCATAATAAATTAAATCAGTTGGTCTGTTCTGTTCTTTTTTTATTACGGCGTTCCGAGCGTGCCAGTTGAGCACAAAATCACTTCGGCAGTGTCAAGTGCAATCTGCTAAAATCAGACAGTGACAGTTAAATTTCACAGATTTTAAATAAAAAAAAAACACATCACATGAATAACTTTATTTTATAAATAAGTCACAACGTGAAACCTATAATTTTACAACTATTCTAGAAAACTGGAACCGTAAGCGAAATAATTAATAATGATAATAATAATTATAAATAAATGCCATAACAATTTGCAGTGACATTGAATACAGATTAAAAACTAACAGTGTTGCTATTAACAAAAGAAAAGGAAAATAAAATATGTAAATAAATAATGAAAAAAGTATTTTAATTCAATATATTATATATAATATTATTATTAAAATCAAATATATATATTTGACATACATTGTACATTTTTTAATTAGCAAACTTTAAGGAAAAAATATAAGAAAGAAAAATAAAAATTCTACAATGTATATCAAAAGGCAACATCAAAGACTATCTACAAAATATTTTTTTAATCTTTTACACGGTTATATAAAGTTATTGACAAAAGTTTTGCCAGCTGTCATTAAAAATCATAATAATAAATTGGGAAGAAATGAAAAATAATTAATAATACAATTTTATAATTATAAAAAAATATAATATAATTGAACATAATAAAAATATTTTTGCAGCTGGCAACTCATTTTGTATATGTTCACATCAAATATTTGTTGTTATTTAGACATTTATATAAGTGTTGAATATTTATCCTAAAAAAGTTTGGTACGCCTTTACCTGATGGGGCAGTATTACCTGAAATTAAATAAAATATATTTTTTTACTTCACACAGTATAATATAGACTTGTGACTTAGAAATCCACAAATCAACATGCAGTGTCTCTGAATCGGTATAGTATATCAGTATATATATACTTCCTCGTAACTAAGAGTTTAATAAGCGGACAGCGAAAATTAATGCCGTCATTTAATCAAACACAACGCTCGCTTTGGTAACAAGACATAGCACAGAGTTGAGTGCCGCTACTTAACATGCAATAGCTCGAAAATATTATTCTTCTCTCTTCTTCTCTCGAGTGTCTTAATACTGGATTCCCAGGTTCTCTCTGTCTACCCAGATATGTGCGGGATACGGCGTGAAGTTAAAAAAAGAAAGAGAAATATCGAGAACGGAGTGGTTTACCACTACATTTCCAACTAACATTATACAAAAAANAAAAGTTTAAGTTTAAAATTAAAAAAAAAAAAAATTCAAAAAAAACGCTTCTGTTCCACATTTTCCACCGAATTTTAGAGACATTGCGTGAATGGCTTAACTTAACGCCGCGCTTTGCCTCGTTACATTATTAAATATTTCATTTCATCGAGTGGGATTCGAACCCACAACCTGTCTCGTTTTCCAATTATTTTATGTACAAAAATAAATCAATTTCACTTTAAGCACCACATTACATAAAATAATGCTTAAATCATTATATTAACTCCTATGTACTCATGATATTTCATAGAAACCTTACCTATAACCCCACCAAGTGAAGAAGGGGTAGCGGGTTCGATTTCTCGCCGAGGCAATACTAATAATGCGGCAGATGGCGCCAGTTGCAATTCCCTTAGAGAAGCACTCCGTTCCGTTAGCTCACGGCGCGGGAAAGGGATCCAGAGGGAGAAATTTGATGCTGGTAGCTGAAAACAAAGTATATTTACTTTTTCAGTTTCACGTTGTATCCCGCATATTGTAGGGCAGGCAGAGGCAACTAAGTTAAGATAATCCAACTTTATCTGTATATTATCATTATGCATAGGGTGGTGCAAATTTATCTGGTCTTTTATATTTTGTTTTTATATTATCACTATATCTGTTATATGTAAGGTAGTGCACCCTAAAAAAGTCCACCAAATGTCGAATACCTGTAATTTATTAGGTAGATACACGCTTAACTGAATGAGCGTCTCTATCAGGATATTTGAAAAGAATTCGAGCTTGTGCTATGTATGTGTATTACTGGGGCTTATAGAGTAGTATACCTCAATATGGTCTTCTAAGCTATATCTGTATATTTTTATTATATATATGGTAGTGTATTCTAAAATGATGTTCCTTTCCATGTTATAGCTACGTATTATATCTGCATGTAGGGTAGTATGCACCAATATGGTCTTCTATACTATATCTATATTTTTATGTGAAGTAGAAACTCGATTATCCAGCTCTCAGTTATACAGATTCGCGATTATCCGGACTATCAACCGTGATTATTATTTTATACAACCTACTACAATGAAATCTAGGATAACCTAAGAATTTATATGTACGTAAATGCGTACATAATTTATGTGTATAAATCGTATGTAGGTAAATGTTAATAAAATGTAATAATTGCTTAATTAACGTTGATTTTCGGTAATATTTACTTGTTGCTTTTAATAGACATATAGCAATTTTGTGCTACCTATACACAAAACTATCTTTTCACACACACAGCATTAACACTTACCTGTAAGTTATCAGCCAGATACTTGTGTAGGGCAGACAGGGGCGCGTCCGCGTCGAAGTGCGCGGTGTGCGCGCCGCCGTCGGGGAGCTTGAACTGCACGCGCGCGCGCACCACCGCGTCGCCCACGGACGGAGGGGACGGGGGCGACGTGCCTATAGGTAGTAATACAACTGTATATTTTTATATAATTAAGAATTAAGTTCAAATAAGCATATGAGCATTTCGATGTAACTCACTGAAATTATGTAATTTAATTACTATATTAAGAAGAGAATATTTTAACACACTCAACTCAGAAGGATCTGGAAACAAAAAGTAACTAGGACTATAGTGTGGATCTAGCCTAACAATTTTTTTTTTAAATAAACGTTGACTGTCATTTAAAGACTTCAATACATGCAATATAAAAACTGCTAGGCCGCATTAAAAAAGTATAAAGATTTTTTTTTCAGTTTCACGCTCTATCCCGCAAGCAATATAGTAAGCAAAGAATAATTAGTATCAAATTCTCCATTCCACACTTCCTACCCGAATTCGAGACATTATGTATTAAGGTGCTGAGTTTAACGCCGCATTCCTTACCGCTAGGCGCCTGCGGGCTCGGAGCGTTGGCGGGCTGTTCCCTCGCCTTCCTCTCGGCCCTGTCTTGAGCTATTTGTTCTAGAATCCTCTGTCTGGCTAAATTATTTTCTAGTTTTTCACGTTTCCTTTCCTCCTTTAAAAAAAAAGGAAAAGAAAATTTTAGTTTTGATTAACGGTAAATAGTAACTTTTAAATTGTGCTGTGATGTTATTCATCATATTGTGACTTTTAAAGATACAATATCATTCATACATCACAGCACATCTTAATATGACATTTAGTTTCTGAGAAATTTGTGAACAAACATACAAACCTCTTTTTTTAAGTTAATTAAAAAGCAACAAAATAAACCAAAATAATATACCTGTAATTGTTTCAATTCTTGGTCAGCTTGCCATTTCTTGAGTTCGGCGACCCCTTGACCCACCGCACGACGCTCCATTTCTTTTTGTCTCTCTTCCTGTATAAACCAAAAAATATACGTCCTTTTAATTTTTATTATTCTAGTAGTGGCTCGCCGCGACGTCGCCTATTGATTCATAGTAATGCCAAATTCATCAAAATTCGTTCAGTAGTTTTGGATAGAGATATTTGTGAAATTTATTATTTTTATTTTCTTGCTCTGGTAACAAGAGCGCAGCGTAGCGAATTCCGACACTTAACACTCAATGTCTCAAAAATTAATTATACCAAACCTTATTCCAGACATAATTTTTTCCAGATTTTAATCTGGAAAAAAAGTCTAGTAGTGTGTACATATTTTTGTACATTGTTTTAATTTAATATATTTTCCTTTTTTAAATACGCGTTTTTCCATTATTTTCATGTTTTTTTAGTACCAGTTCATTTCAAGATTCAAGATTAAGAATGCCTATGTTATTATGTTTGGGATACAGTGTGAGGCTAAAACAACTCACTTCTTTCTCCTTAGCTGCTTTCTCCTTTCTCCTTGCTTCAATCAATTCCTTAGCTCTTTCCATTTTATCTTCAACATTGGTCTCACTTTCTGTTTCCTGTACTGATTCTTGAGGCTATGTTAGAAAAAAATAATTAAGCAAGTAAAACTTGCATACAAAAAGTATTGCTTGCATACAAATTGTACCATTGACTTTGAAAAGAGCAACTGTTGAGTTTCTTGCCGGCTCTTCTCAGCAGAACTGCCTTCCGAACCGGTGTTAGCTTTTTGCTTATATATTCATTCGACGATTCAAAAGTGCTTATAACAGTCAATTTTGAATTTGAATTTGAACATAATATATTATTTACAAGCCAACAGGTACAAGAGTGTGACTTTTAAGCCGACGATTATCTGTTCGATTTCCACTCATGGAAATTAATTATTTAACATTTTCATTTTCTCGCACTGGTAACAAGGCAAAGCGCAGAGTTCCGCCGCTTAACACGCAACGCCGCTTGCCTCGAAAATAAATTTTTAATCTTGTTTACCGTCCAAGCTGTAACGACTAAAATTCTTATACGCGCTTTTACAATTAATTTTTGTTTACCAACACTTAAAAAAAACATATTTTTTTTAACAGCAGTAAAATAAGCATCTCTCTTGCCATGCACAACTGCGTCTACCTATTAACGCAACCTTTGTGGATTCGATTCTTGGGAGAAAAAATATTTTCATTTCGTCCTCCTGAAGTTCACCACACGAAATGTCCCAAAAAGATTGAGAAGATAGTGGGGAACGGACTGTCTTATTACCATGCTATATAGTGAAAAAAAATCCATCGTATTCGAACCTTATCCTCAACACTGCTAGGCCCGGCTTGATCTTTGGGCCGTCTAACACAAACGTCACCGTCGCATACCACCTCGTATTCTATATTAGATGTCTCCGTTTTAGCTATTTTAGCGGCTGGGGCAGTTGATTCTAGAAAACAATATCAAAAAGCAATTTTAGTTGATTTTTGTAGTGTTTTAAATAGCGATAATAGCGATTAATAGCGATATTAAATTTGGTGGACCTTGAAATATTTTTGTAAGTGTTGTTTTACACTAAAGATATGAAAATATTCTTTATCTCTATTTATTACAAAATGTAAACAATACGTAACGGGATTTGAAGACGCGCCTCTTTTCAATTGTTTTTCCAAGCGCCATGTATTCTTATCAAGCTACGTAAAACATCACTTTCGCGGTAGTTTTATTCTGCAATATGCAGTATTCCGCATATAGCAGAATAGGCAGAGGGAACTTAATGCTAATACACTCCGTTCGCCACGGACTGCACAATTTGCTAGACATTACGTCTTAAGTAGTGGAACTCAACACCGCGTCTTATCTAATTACCAGCGTTTAAAATCAAATCTTTTTGTCAGGGTAGCTATAGGTGGAAACTAATGTTAAGGGAAACTAATGTTAAGGGAAACTAATGTTAAGGGAAACTAATGTTAAACTAATGTTTAGAGAACGGAATACGTTCTCTACGTACCGACATTGAAAGCATTGGCCGAAAGCAACGCGTTTTGTCTTATTGCCAGAGCCGAGACGAAGAAACGTAAATAATTAATTTCCAGTCGAGAAAACAGTTCCCAAAACGGTCGCGTTTAGTCAGCCGATATGCCTCTGCGTCACAATGGCTTCCTGATACCAGATCGAGGAAACAAAAATAAATTATTCCCCCAATTGAGAATCAAACCCACAGCCGTCGCGTTTACACTCAACAAATAAATCTTTCCCTAAAAACCAAAAAAGTAAAAAAAATAGATCAAAACTATACCTGGATCATCAGCATGAGCATTCTTTGTTCCAGTGACTTTTGGTTCCAATGGAGAGTTTTCTTTGGCCTGCGCTTGTTTCTCCGTATCACCTGTCTTCTCCACTTTCTGGGCTGAAGTGGACTGTGAGGCTTCAGATTGTATGAAGTTTATAGTCTCGTCTCGGACATTTTGTGCTGAAGTTGATGGTTGAGGTGGATTTTTGTCTTCTTTGCCTTTAATATAATTTTATGTTTAAATATAATAATTGAGCATTTCAAACCATTTTATATGACGTAGTAGTATTTTGTAAGTAATATGTAAATTGTAAAATTTACTGATCCTGGTCTGATTCGATCAAGTTATGAATTAGTTCCTTAAACACGTCTCTGGAATACTCTGCTCAGGGAAAAATAAAATAACCAACAGCTTCGTTAATAACTTCTTGGATCTTGTCGATTATTACACAATTAAAAAAATGTTCCTCTTATCTATTTTTTAAACCATTTAAAATTTTTAAAATAACACAATTTCTAAGTCACAATTTGCAGACAACTTAGAAAAAACTTAAATACGAAAAACCTTTCAAGCCATAAAAAAACACGTACCAAAAACAAGTTTCCTATGCTCCTGCAATATCCTATCGATCCTTGTTGCTAGGCTCTGGGGTTCGACTCCCGCGCAGACGACCTCCAGTGGTGTGCCATTACGACCTATGAAGAATAGGGATGGGACTGGCACAAATTGATCTGAGTGATTAAGCGTTAAGGAGGTTTTTTGGCAAGGANAAGTTGAATTGTTGTTGCTTTTCTCTGGTCATTTATGTCGTAGCGTGGCATTGTAATCCACAAATAGAATATGAATAAGAAGTAGTTATAAGACACTCTTATCACTACTTCTTGTTCACCCAGAAACAAAGAAGTTAATATTTTTATCATTACTGATCTTCATAAAGTTATGGATTTTACATTTTAGTATATTTTTAATAGCTAGCATATCATCAAGGCTAATGTACTACATACATTCGCACTATTGTTCTATTGTATAGATGCTATCTTAAATGCAAATTTTTTGCACAGAAGTAGCTTTTACATTGATAAAAGCAATTTCTTACGCTATCTATTAAAATAATAACTCATTGTATCTGCTTACATAATACATGTTTATTATTTTTTTCACCTTGACCCATTAGGCAGAAACAACACAATATAAAAATACTCCATTCTCTGGTGTCTGGTCAATTTAAAGGCATTGCACATAGTGAAGGAACTCAATCACATGCTCAATCATGTGCTTAAGTTAAACATATTATAAAAATAATGTAAATAAAAACCTTCCACTGACTGGGGATTGAAATAATATTGGCAATTGTCACATTCACAGTCAAAAATTATGCCACAATGGCCTCCTACATTTTAAAATGAAATAAAAATATTTTTACTATGACACCATTTATATACACTTTTGTATTCCACAATGTCCAAGTAATGATTGTTTTTTTTGCACGTCACACTTTGCCTTGACACAAGAACAGGAAATGAAAATATTAAATATTTTATTTTCTTGAATGGTAATCAAACCCACAACTTATTATTACACCACAACTCGCCTGGCTGACTGGTTATAATTGGTGATATGATTAAAAGCCTAAGCTAAACTAGCCTTTTAATCATGTCCAGCATTCATCAATCAAACTGCCCTTTGGGAAGTGCAGTTTCAATTCCTGCAATCTTCAAAAATAATTAATTTACCATATATTTGTTTGTACAATATTTTTAAAGTTTTAATGCCATATATAATATTGATAAAATGAATATATTCTAGCAAATATAGAGTGACTTTGCTTTAGTAGCATACTATAAAATCATATATGAAAAAAAATTTTCTTATATAATTTTATTCTATTATGTACAATATGTGTACATATTTTAATATATTTTTATTTCTAATTGTTCCAATAATTAGCATTTTATTTCAATTCCAATAAGAATTTTAAATTATTGATAAAAGGATACAAATTTGAGCAAAATATGTATAATTCTCTGAGCCACTCTTCAGTTTCACTGCTAAGAAGTTATTTGGATCAGTCAATCTCTTCAAGACTATACCATTATCTATTGTAGCTGCTAGTTCCTTAGATAGGTCATTGTCACCTGCAAAATACATTTTTTTTAACATTTTTGATTTTTTAGATATTATATACATTTGTTTCATAAAAATTAACGAAAACGAAAAAAAAATATTTTTTAAAATAAAATTCGAGAAAAATTAGTATTTCATAAGAAAAAATACAACAAATAATCAAAAAGAATGGTAAAGTTTAAAAATAATAGCTGTTTGTATGAATCATGATGAGTTTACTATGGTTAGCTAAGATATTGCGTGAGCCTCGCCCTTATCTAAGACTAGGTCTAGTCTAGAACACAAAATAAATCAATAAAATTTACAAAGTACATACAAATTGACATTATCCTTCAAATTTAATGCACCATATATTATGAAATTAATACACCATTTTAAAATCAATCAAATGAATATAAATAAAAGTATATTTTATAGCAACAAATATCATAAAAAGACTAAGTTTATTATAAATGCATTGTAAGGTACCTTCGACGAAAACTACAAATATAGCGTTTCTCTGTTTAGAAAGATTGACCGCCTCGGCCATGGTTCCCCCGTACCAATGCATTTTAGTTGTTTATATTCCAGTTTTCTAGAACACTTGTAAAACTGTATCACTTTATTTCTCTATTTTTTATGCTTTTTCCAATTATTTTGTTCACCGCTACAAAAATATTAGGATGACATGACACAACAGATTTTGACACTAATGACGTGTTTATTTTTATTTTGCAGCATGACAAGGATCATCATAAATTGCAATTATTCATTTTATTATAATATAAATCTAAGTCAATATATTTTAAATAGTAATAATAATAAATATTAGAAAAATACTGTTAATAAAATAAATATTGAATTATTTATTAATATAATACTGATCAAATAAATATCAGTTACTTGTCTATGATAGTAATATAGGTAAAGCTATTTAACACTAGATGGCGCTGTTTTAGAGGCAAATATCAAATCCTGATTTTTTTATATTTATATTTAGAATTGTAGTAATTACCTGGATACAATAAAATAGAGTAAATTCAAGCTCTTAATTAACTTTGCCACTTATCTGATAGTGATCAGCGGATGTAAATATTAGGATGGATGTTAATAAATATTAATTTATTTTGTAATATCAATCGATACATATTACAAATTAACTTTAAAATACTATATAAAAGACTCTATTACATAGATAGCTATTTTAAGTTCCTTATGATGTTTCTTTGAGAATGCATACAGTTTCTAACCAAATTAAACAAAATATCTTTCGATTCATAACACAAACCAAAATCTAAAACAACATTTTAAAATGCAAATCATTTAACTATTAATATAATGCCCACATAACCCAATTCAAATTGCACATCTGTAATAATTAATACTAAAAATAAACACGAAAAGCCGTGGGCGGGTCTTAGTCACTAACAAGTGTCTCTCACATCCTCTCTATAAATAAACTAAAGCAATTAACCAATTTGTTACCAAAGGCTGACAACACCACGCTCAAATGAATTTATTTTATTGCTCTGGCAACATTTTAGCGTCTAGCGAAATGAGGCGCGAAATGCGAGTTCGCGCCTCGGCTAAATATGGACGAGTGTTTAAAAGTTTTGTTATTCATTTTCGTTTTAAACATAGTGTTAATTGTTATTGAACGTTACATTTGTATGTTTCATATTTAAATTGTTATATTATGTCTTAATATTTAGAATCTGGCATCGTGAATAAATGTAGTTAGGTATTGCTGTTGTAATATCAGTTTATTTTTAATTATTTAAATCAAAGTATTAGAAAAGAGTTGTAACGCAGTAAAGATATTTATTTCCTTTTTTTCAGCTTCCCGCTTACCCCGCATGTAGCAGGGTAGTCGAAGGGAATCTAGTGTTAAAGCACTCCACTCTCCGCTTTCCACCTAATATCAAGAGTACATTAAGAAAGTTATATAATAAAAAATTTTGCTTAAATTATTATCATCTGTATATACACATTAACGTCTTCAATAAATAAAATATAGATTTGCAGGCCACCGGGCGTGCAATGCAAGACGTTTGTTTTTCAAGTTAATATTCGAAGAAGTTGCCCGCGATGTGCTCCCAAACGGTGTCACTAATTTTAGTTTCTATTTCATTCTAATATAACATGAATTTCTGTTAACATATAGTATAGTATATATAATCTTAATATAAAATAAACAAGTGAATATTTTTTAAGTTAATATTTATTTCAATTTAGCAAACGGAAGCTACTCAAAAGCCGACGTAGTTAAGATACAAAGCGTGTAAAAGCGTGAGCGACAGTAAACGCGACAAGTTTTGGGTTTGATTCCGACTTGAGGAAATGAAATGTTTATTATTTTGATTTCCTCCCTCTGGTTAAGAGGCAAACACGCTTATCTCTTAAATAGAGTTGCGTAGAGTTTTGCCTTTCAATACGAAATGCTTCCAGAATCTGGGGAAAAGTGTGGAACGGACTCTAGCTATGTGCAAGATACAATCAAGTATGAACTGAAAACAAAAACTGGCCGTTATAGTGGCATGCTCGTGCCCATGCGCCATAAATGTCTTCATCATAAACGATATTTATTTTATGATAAAACTCACTGTGAATTTGACATAAGTTTTATTATACTTTACAATGAGAAAAATAAAAAATATCTATATATTTCTTTATATTTAAAATATAGATAATTATAAATTATAATTGTGTGCTTCATAAATTTAAGAAAAAAAATACAGATAATATAATTAAACAATTTTTTATTTTATTTTATAAAACCAGTGTGGATTTTCAAAGATATAAACTACTTCCTAAATTCATCGAACAATAATAATATCCCACATATAAAACCACACATAAATCTAGTCACGGTAATTAATTATAATATTTAAGGGAATGACAAAATAGTTCCGGCGGCCGCAAACCACTTACCGTACATTAGCGGCTACAGACTACAGCGTGTCTATCGATCCCTCCCTAAGCAGCCTCCCTCTTAACGCATCGTTGACTCCCGACATTTTTGATTGCAACTTTCATTTGTTATATTTATTTCTTTAACTTCGATTTGGGGTGCCTTTAAATTATATACCTACTAGCTTTCGCATTTCACCGCACGGTGGTCAAGTAGAAATAACATAGAGTTTTGTATGACACTTTATGGAGGTAACTTGGACCCCAGGTATAATGCTCTACATCGAAACATATTTTGTAGCTTCATGCTGCATCTAGTATATAGCAGAAGCAGCCTCGGAACCTAGTGTTCGCACTCCGTTTCCATTATAAGACTTCCATTCCCCACTTTCCGCCCAATTCTTTAGGTATTGTGTATGCAAAGCCGTACTTTGTTACCAGATCACTCATAATCATAATCATAATCAATCATTATGATTATGATTATGATAACTCTAGTAAAAAAGTGCAAAGTAGGTAACAAAGTAGAAGTGAAAATATTAAATATTTCATTGCATGGAGTAGGAATCGATTCAACAACCTGTCCTGTCTAAAGTCACGCTTGTGCCCCTGCGCCACGCCCTTAATATTTTTTAATATTGAAAAATAATAATAAGTCAAAAACTAAAATTCTATTGAACTACGTATATTATAAAATGTAGATGTAGGTATTGCAAGTACTTGCGAACGAAATTTAAAGTATCAAAATGTATTATTTCTAAAAACGACAAATGTAAATGTGAAAAGAAATGAAAATATATATAAACTTTTTTTAGTCATAAATTAGTCAGGTATAAATAATTAAAACATAAACCCTTTTATAAATCAATGTTAACAGGCAATAAAAACTCTTTTGAAGAAACGCGACGCGACAGGAACACAACACATTCCCGCGCAAAACAACGTCAAAAAAGCCGCCCATTTCAATATGTCAAGTTGACAGCTAAACGTCAAGCATTGGTGATTTCGTTAATTGTTATTTGGCTCTTGCAACGTTCCTAAATATATTGTAATAGTATTTTAATTTCGTATCCTGTTAACAGAGTGCTGCAATTGTTTGGTCTGTTAATTTATTTTGAGGTCATCGTGGCGCACTGAAACACTGCCTGCTTGTAAACGTGATGGTTGTGGGACCGAACTCCACTGGGGGGTAATTATTAAAAAAATATGTTAATTTCCCCGCCCTGATAGACAAAATGTGGCGTTGAATTTCGCCACTCAAATTTCTTTCAGCCGACCCTGCCATAAGAGGAAAAGCAAGTAATATATTTATTTCCTCGCTCTGGTTAGAAGGAAAAGGAAAAAGAATTCGGCGTAAAGGAAGTAACGGAAATGACTTAATGTAAATCGGATTGTTTTGCTTTAGTCAACATCAAATCACATATTTTACTAAACGCCCATTTTTTTAAATAAAAACAAAGAATAACAAATTAAAATAATTTGACACAAATTCCCCAACTAATCAATATTTATGAGACAAAATCGAATTATATATTTGATAAAACAATAATTTATTTATATAAGTATAGCAAACATCCCTTGTATCACATTAGGCGACCCTAATAGCCGCCTCGCTTACATTCGGGGGAGAACCCTCGATGTAATGCTTGAGCATGCGACAGAGTATTAACAAATTATACGTTTATGGTTACCATAGACTAATGAATGTTATTGTGTCTGTCATTTAGAAAACTAAACAAAGAGAATAATTTAAAAATATATATTAAATCTCTGAATAATAAACAAATAATAATAATTTAATCAAATGCGATTCTGGACCGTGTTTCTATATTTCAAATTCGAACGAAGAGTGGAGAATAAATCTTGACGCTAAGTTCCCTCAGCCTAACTGGGTAGGTATGCGATAAATCTAAGTAGGTACTTACATGAGTTAAAATACAAAATGCCCTGTCTATATATTTATAGTTCTATGATGAACAAACACAGTAGTGAAACGTTCAATTAGATACAGTCCGAGTGGGAATGGGATATATTGTAATTTAATAATCGATAGATTTTGGTGGAATAATTTAATAATTTCTCTCTTTAATAATTTGATTTTTAACAAATTTGAAAAAAATGTATTAATGTTGAAAAAAAGGGGTGTTTTTTAAGTAGTCTATTGACAGCATGTAACTACTCCAATTTATATTTACTAAAAGATTTTTCACTTTTTGATATTTTTTTTCACAAAAGCGTGTTTTTAGTTTTATGAAATTATTAATTTCCTTTGCCTACTCTTCTTTGTGCGTGAAGATGAAAAAAAAGTGTCTAAAAATAAAATCAAACACATCTCTTTTAACTAGACTGAAGTAAAATTGGGTAATTATAAATCAATATTTATTCGATAATGGGCGGGAAGTACTCGCGGAAGCTTAATTTGGGCTTTCTGTATATATTTAACAAATTACCTACTACCCAGTTAGTAATTACTGAAACACGTTATTTGTTTTGAATAATTTGGTACAAACGATGTGCTCGTTTAATACGAAATAACTAAAAGGGAGTTTCCTTAATATTTCTTTTGTATTTTTTGTTAATGCCCATATACAGCAGGATAGGCAGAGGGAACCTAATGTTAAGACACTCTGAGACATTATATGTTGAGTAGTAACTCGTTTCTCGAGGGGGAATTCAAACCACAAGCGTCGCGTAAGTCAGAGGCTGTACGACTACGTCAGTCTCAAGTATTATTTAGATTAAAATTTTGTTATAGATAGGAACCGTAATGTCAAGATTTCCACTTTCCCCCAAAATTTTCTAAACACTGCGTGTCGTATGGGGAATCCTTACTCCGCGTCGCTCTGAATGCAGCAATAATAAAATTACACAGAGAATATTAAAAGAGACATTTAGCATATAAAACCTATTACAGTAATAGGTACATAATTATACTTATATAAAAAGAAAACATCTAATGTGTATAAATAAATTAATTTCACTCAAACTCACCGCAAACCCGTAATATGAGGGTAGCTTCACGTAATGGATCCCGCTTCTAAAACGGAACCCGCCACGCCCCTTCCGTCGTGACAGCGCGCCAAATTATCTTGACACAGACTAAATATTGCGCGCTATTTAACCACAGATACCGTACTAAAATTATTTTTATTTATAGCCTTGCTGTTTTGTATGTATGAATTATTAAATTTATGTATGTAATTTGTAAATTTGGTTTTTATTCATAATTTTAGTTCGTTTAAAAGTTAAGAAGATTTAAAAAGAACAATTAATATATTTATTCAATATCGAGGCCGTCATGTCACAAGGTCACAAACGCGGCGGTTAAGGATTCGATTCCCACTCGGAGGGATAAAATTCATTTCCTTCCTCTGGTAACGAGGCAAAGCTCGACTTTGTTTCCCCACTCAATACACAATGTTTTAAAATTTCAAAGAAAAGTGCTCAACGAAGTGTCTTAACATTAGGTTCCCTCAGCCTACGCTGCGGATGCGAGAAAAAGCATGAAGCTGTTAGGTCTAAATATACTCGCGTTTTCAACAAATTAATTCTTCACCAGGGACATGATGATAGACACTACAGTAATTAGACGTTAATGATATTTAAATAATGATTGGTGACCGTGATCAGGTGTCTACACTACGCCTTGGGTTATTAGAGCTAACTAGCGCTGTGGTTCGATAGATACGTATTTATTTTTTATTTTTATCTTATTTTGTTTAATAATAAAATTAAATTTGAATAAGAAAATATCTTTCTCACTGCTTACAGCGTGAAGCTAAAAAGTATATTTTTTTAATTTAAACATTCTCAATAACTGTAACACGATGAGTGACGTGTTAAGTGTATAGTGACGTGCCGATTCGATACGTTGGGGTGCATTTAAATGTTCTAGTGATGTGCTTTTGATGTTGCTTATGCAAATTCATAATGGAAGTCAATAGGGAGGGGATTTGACTTTGAGACGCTATTATAATATTAGAGTTGTAGATATTTATGAATTTATTAAATTTAACGTTATGACTCAGTAGTTTTGTTTTCATTTAAATTGTTAAATATAATATAGTTACACCTATATATTTTTTTGTATTTACTCACCCTGCTACTTTCGATTTCAATTCCAAGTACCTAATTATCCCAACATATTGTACCTACATCATTTCATTTGTGTAGATCGTACATTTTTGGAAGTGGGAAGCGAACCCACAAACGTCGCGTTTATAGTAAAGTACACGACTGCCTTTAAAATGTTTAGATGGATTTTTTGTGTTACGAATCTTTTAATAATAACATGGATAATTGGAAACACACACATTTTGTGTAGGTAAAGTTGAGACTCACTGTTACGGTTATTTTTATGGACATTGTATATTGAGTGGAGGAGTTTAACACCGCACTTATTACAGGCCGAGGAAATTAATAAATTCGAGTGGAGCGATTAGAATTTAGAGTAGGTACTCGTAAAGTAAGACTTTCTATTTTGCACGAACCATCGTGGGCTCTACACAGTAGGTTAATCTGGTACCATTTGTAATTAAACCATTTTATGATCTTGGACTAAACATATACCTACCTACCATTTTACTTATCAGTATATAAGTAATGATATAAGTATACTTATCAGAATGATAATGATATAGGTATATAATTGAGCTGGTCTGATGATGGAGCCATGACCTGAATAATTGCCTACACAAATTTATTCCCATATATAACCGTAGAATTAGCGTACATTTTTTTAAAGCTATATCCCTATTATTAGATAATTAATTCGATTTCAACACTTCAAAGTTTCCGCTTTACTGACTTCTAAGCAATTTGTCACAGCTCTCAAAGCCCCGCGATTTTGAGTCCTGTCATTTTGACATCTACTCCGAACTCCTAAGGGGCTAAACAATGGACTACTTGCAAAAATTTTAAAATAGAACCCTGTCTAATGGCTTTTAAAATTTTATTGTTAAGTACTAAATTTTGAAAGTATCTATTCAAAAGAGGTATTTTTAACTAGTAATTAAGATAAATCTTCAGGATGATGAGGGAATCAACATTTAACATTTTTATATCTTTGCTGTGGTGTCGAGGCAAAGTGCGGCGTTAAGTTCGGCTACTCAACACGCATTGTCACGAAAAGTCGAGGGTGCGTTTGGGACGAAGTGTCTAAGCACTGTATTCCCTCTGCCTACCCGGCTATATGCCGGAGAAGCCAAAAAAATAAAATCACAGTCATAATGAAAGCAAATTGCTCGTCCAAAAAAAGTATCATCATCATAACCAACCAATGACATCACAGATTCGTGATTGCTGGGCGTGACGACGCTCATTACTTACGGCAGAAAGATTTTAATAGAACGAATAGACATATCACTGTCTCTTCCACTCATTAGAAATTAGACAACATACGAAAGAGATGGAAAATGAAGTCGTTATCCCGCGTTTTTCGTTCACAGACTATTAATCCCATTTTAATATTTAATTTTATGGCGACATTAAGTTTGTTAGAAATTTAAATGAATTATAGAAATTATTATTTTATTATGTGAATTTATGGATCACTAATGGTTTGTATTAATGGGGGGACGATTTAGTTTGTCCTCTGAGGGCTTTAGTGTTTGCATAATTTGTTTAATGCGCATCTAATTTTGTGTTCTTTTAATCAGTATGTGTTCGTTTTTGGAATGTTTGTTTTATTATGAGAGAGAAGGAAGACATTTTCAAATTGTACAGCTTTTATAATTATACAAATATATGGTATTTTACTCTTATGTCGTGGTGTAGAAGCACAGTGATGACTGTAAACGTGACAATTGTGGATTTGATTTCCGCTCGGAAGAATAAATTAGTTTCATTTTTTCGCCATTGTGTTAAGACTCTCTTGAAAATTGGAGAGATAATGACTGCACGCCTTATCACTATCTGTCTTTCCTACTAAGTAGGTAGGTATAGATTTATGCGGGATACTGCGTGAAGAGAAAAGAAGAAATTAGGTAGGTATGGCAAATATTATGAATTATAGGCTTAGTTCAAACGACGACCGTTAAATACCTACGAGTACCTACATGCACCGGACTGCCGGTTTCGATTCGTTCTTGGTTCCATTTCGGTCTGTTAAAAATATTCTTATGTAAATCTTCTTATATGGGAGATCTACTTCCTGTCCAATCCCGCATATAAAAATATTTCTCATAGTATAGAATAGGGGATCGACGCTATAGTGTGAATCCTCCTTACTTTTTTTATTATATGAGGTAGTCCACCCACCTAACTAATTAAAATATTTATTTAGGTATCCGTTTGTCATCGTTACATAGCTTTAGCTATTTCTAGTATTCATTCGACATGCATAAAGTTTTCTTAGAGTCATTTCATTTATCCGTCGGCAATTGTAGATGTAGCACAGGTTGAAATCTGTGATGGAACCAAATTCGTAAACATGTGAAAGAGGGTGAATATGGGTAAATATGGGAACCAAATTAGTAAATATATTGGAGAGAAACAAAGTTGCAAAATATACTTAGATGCGTATTTATATTTTATTTTAAGACGTATGCTGTATCCTGCACGTGGCAGGATAAGCAGAAAATTTGGGAACCTAGTGTAAAACACTCCGTTCCCATTACGACACTTTCCGCATATTCCGCTGATTCTCCAGACATTGTGCTTGTGGTACCTACCAGAGTGGGGAAAAAAAAATTTTAAATATTTCATGCCCCCGAGTGGAAATTGAACCCAGTACTCCACGTTTACGAGCGCGGGCTTGTTCCTAGTGTTTAATTTAAAGAAAACTCACATGTTTAGTCATTTAAATATATTCAGTTGCATTATTGAATTCTTGAAAGTATTTACTGTGTAGCTGTCTATTCGGATTAGAACAAAGACTTAGTTTTAGCGCCATAAGGAAAAAACCATAGAGTAATGTAATATTTAAAATAATTTAGCATAAGAGATACGTTGTAAGCTTTATAAATAAGCTTAAGCTTTATCAAATAAAAAAGGGGCCTAGCTTAAAAAAAATATATATTGTGCCGAGTGTAAAAAAATTTTCGGAATGATGAGCATTTGCAGCAGCACTGCATCTGACTGTAAAAGAAACAGCTGTGAGTTCAATTCCAACTGGAGGGAATGATTTTTTTTTAATTTCCTCGTTCTGGTAACAGCTCAAATGACACTGTTGAGTGTCTCCAAAAAAGGCGGAAAATGGAGAATGGAATCTTAACACTAAATGCCTGTGAAGTGAAGCGGATACTTTATCCAAATTTAAATTAAGTAATTACACATTTAGTTAGGCCTCTTTACCGAGCGTACCTACCTGGATATAGTTCAAAATTCAAATAAATCAGAGCATCTAGGGGTTTTAATAAAATCACTTATCCTTTTTACCAGTCGAGTCTCGTGTCGGTTTCTCAGGACAGTATTAGCCTCGCAAATTAGGTTTACACTTCGCATTGTTATTTGGACATAAAATAAACACAATAGATCATTATAGCGTTACGGCTATTATATGATAAATTAAATACGGAAATACGTTTTTGACAATCTGTGTATGACATAGACTCAATCGTCGTTGGGACAATTTNAATAATATTCATACAAACAATAATGTTACTAAGTTCCAACAAAAAACATATCGACCAAAAATCGGAAATAAAGTTTTATTATTACATTTATAATAAGCTTACCTTTTTACGAAGACCGTCGTGCGGCACTGCATCTGACTGTAGAAGAAACAGCTGTGAGTTCAATTCCTACTTGGAGACAATGAATTATATTCATTCCCTCGTTCTGGTAACAATTCAAAGAACACTGTTGAGTGTCTCCAAAGAAGGCGGAAAATGGAGAATGGAATCTTAACACTAAATGCCTGTGGAGTGAAGCGGATAATTTATCCAAATTTAAACTAATTATACATTTAGTTAGGCCTCTTTACCGAGCGTACCTACCTGGATATAGTTCAAAATTCAAATAAATCAGAGCATCTAGGGGTTTTAATAAAATCAGATATCCTTGTTACCAGTCGAGTCTCGTGTCGGTTTCTCAGGACAGTATTAGCCTCGCAAATTAGGTTTACACTTCGCATTGTTATTTGGACATAAAATAAATACAATAGATCATTATAGCGTTACAGCTATTATATGATAAATTAAATACGGAAATACGTTTTTGACAATCTGTGTACTTATGACATAGACTCAATCGTCGTTGGTTCAATTTACATTTTTTTTCACGCTGCCTAGCTGGGTAGTCCAAGAGATCTTGGGAACCTATTGTTAAGACAGTCTATTCAGGCACTTCCTTTCTACTTTCCGTCGAATTCTTGAGGCATTGCGTAATAAGTGGCAGAATACCGAGCTTACAAGAGCTTTCCCAGAAGTAAATCGAATGGGAATCGAACCCAAAACCTGTCGCGTTTATAGTCGCAAGCTTGTGTCCTGCGCCACACTGCTCTTACTATGTATCTTATACCTACAAAATGTGAAAGTATCATCAACAAATCTTTACACAGTATAAAAAATGATTCCTACCGGTGCATGCCGATCTGTATATGTACCTAAGTAAATCTCAGAAACTACGCAGTGGATTTTAAAGTGGTATTCACAAATTCAAGATGAAAGTTCATATCATAGCGAGCAAAGCCACAAAAAAAAATACAAGTGTATAGCGAAAGCTTACTCTTAATTCATTGCTATTCTCACCCAGTGTACAGGGTGACAATTTATGTCAATAGGCGGCCGGTCGTTTGGCGTTTATCGCGACATCTGAACACGCTGTATATCTTTATTGAGCTTAATGGACAGGTGCCTTTCTGTGCCAGGCTCGTGCCAATCACTGACATAGTCGTGATGAGAGAAAATAACTAAAGCCAACACTTTAGGCTTTCTCTATGTAGAGATATTTTATGTAAATATACTTATATATTTTCATACTCGTAGCTATATAAATTTTTACCTGAGTCTTTTTTTCATAATTTCATAAATTACCATAATATGGATGTTGGAGAAAATAATACTCAAAACATCGGGAATGTATCCCGTATATACCAGGGTAGTAGAGGGAACCTACTGTTGCACATGTTATTGCGTGTTAAGAGAACTGTTGAGTACCGTCATTTAACGTTTAACACTTAACGTTAAATGGAAACTTTAACGTCTTCTTGATAATTGGAAATAACTGATGTCCCCGAGCGGGAATCGAACTCACGACCGTAATGTTCACACGACACTGATATTAAACAAAAACAAAAACAGTTTAAGTAAAATTTTTATACAAAACAAGTCCATAAAATATAATTTTAATTAAATTCAATATTAGAGTAGGCACATTTAGTTCCGCCATTCAATAAGTACTCAATTCGCAATATTGCCATACCTGCCTGATTGGTATGCTTATAATTTATTAGTTTTCTTAGAAAATAAAAGTATTAAATATTTGATTTTCTCAAGTCCAAAATCGAACCCACAACTTGTCGCTAATGCAGTCACACGTTTGTACCCCTACCCTACGACGAGCCTAGATTTTTGCATTCCTTAACTTACTAAATACTATACTTATAGAATAAAAAAAAATAACTTACATACGAAAAGATCATTACTACCGTTTATATAAGATTTCATCTAACGACCCCGGTGAGGAATGGTCACAATCAATTTAAGGGTGTTGGGGGGTAAATTGCTGTCTAATGACTGCGGGTGCGTTTGAACGGAACAGCTTACTTAAGGCTAGATTTTTTTTTGTTTTACGTAATGAAATATGAACTAAAAGCTCACTTATAAATCGTTGAGTTTGTATTTTTTTTAACAAACAGTGTAATTTATGACAACTTTCAAATTAGGTAGAGTATTTAAGTCCGGATAAATCATTGCGTCTTGGGGACCAAATAATATAATACAAACGTCAAATTAGCGGAGGTCAAATTATAAAATTTATATTCATTTTATTTAGCTGTTTAAGTATTTTTCGATGGAAAACGATAAAATTCAAAATAATTGAGAGAAAATTAACGATGTAAATCGTTAAGTTTCTCTCACTTATAGAGAGTGCACTATACGTACTTACTTTGTAACTAGCTAAATCGACATTAAAATCAACACAAAACTAAAATAGTCATCCAGAAATATTGAGAAAATAGACTAAAGAAAGCACAAGACGATGAACTTATTCAAAATGCTGACTTTGGCAACTGAGCACCAATTACTCGTGTACACAGCGGTCACAAATGTCTACATGCCTGTCTCTTTCTGTCACATCCAAAAAAGGTATACCTATCTCTTTCCAACGTTAAGTCAAATAATCACAATCATTAGTGATGTAGAGACATAATGATTTAACTTATAGCAAGCGATTAATCGAAATTAAAACTTATTCAGTCGAAATAAGTAGCTTTTTATTTATTTTTTACCTACAACGATACTGAAACAGAGCCACTGCACTATAACTTTTACTTCTTGGGAATAAAACGTCAAGTCTCAAGATTCAGATTGCTATAGGATTTTCTAGAGCTAAACCTTCCCATAATGACGGTGTAGTTACGACTGCAGTAATAAAGCTTATGTTCGCTTAGCAGAGGCATTAATAAAATAATATTAGTCCATGTCTACACCCCGTATGTGGGCGTGGCGGGCCGTAGTACATCACTACGATGCGCACAGTGCGGACGCGTGCCACATAATATCAAATTACAAAAAAAAAACAAAACGCGAGTGTTGTGCTCGGTGAATTTACTAAAAAATTGTTAATAAATGATTTTTAATTTATAAAATATATATCTAGTGCAATGTCGGAATTAGATTCACAGATAAAAAAGAAGGCGCCAAAGCCGTTCTCGATAGAATCATTAATTGGCGACAGAAAATCACCTGAAATCGATATCGAAAATAGTATATCAGATAATAAAAATTCTGAAGATGAAGAAAATGAAAGGCTGGATGGTATCAACAGGATGAGATATTATTTAAACACGCCGTTTTTACAACAAAATAATTTTCCGTTCTTATTGGGTTATCCTGAACCGTTTTTGAGGATGTTTGGGCAGCCGCCAGTTCAAGCGAGTAGTGAAGAAAAAAGAGAGAGTCCAGTTAGTGTTGGGAGTGAAATGGAGAGCGATGGTGGAGAAGATAACACACAAGGTAAGGCAATTTTTGTTTAGGTATTTATTCACCAATTAATACACTTAGGCTATCTGGTCAATTTACTTACAACACAATTTGCAAATTTTGTGGATTTTGCGGAGGAAAAAAGGTTCAGAATCAAAGTTCAACGTCAAGAATTTAGTCTCATAGCAGAGTAGGTAGAGGAAGCTTAGTGTTGAGATAGTCAGTGAGACTTTGCGCGCATCGAAACATTGCGTTACAAATGACGGAATTAATGCTGCGCTCTGTTTACCAAAACGATTTGAACCCCTAACCATCGTGACCCACTTCACCACGACGGCAGTTTACATTTTTTAATTTAATTTATCTGGGAGTTTCTTCGCCAAAACCATTTTTTTTTTGGAATAAACTAACATATATTTTTAACGTTGATATCCCATTAAATTCTCAATGTAATGACAACAATTCTTCTAGGAACGGACGAATCAAAATCTATATCGATTTGAGGCCAATTCGTTTCGAAAGCAATTTAAAATTGCATTATTTATTTATTATGTCTTATATTTTTTTTTATTATGCGATTTTTTGTTGTAACGTTTACGCAGTGACATATCACAAACCTTCTGTGTCAGTTTAAGCAAATAGATATCCATCCATCCATCAGCCTTTCAACGTCCACTGCTGTGTGCTGTGTTGTGGTCTCCCCTAATTCTCGCCACTCCGAAATAGATATAGGTACATATGAGTAAATATTCAATAATTTTATTAATTATGTTTAACAGGTCTTAAAATATTATCTTCTTCTTTTAACTTTGTTTTTAGAGTTCCATACCTAAAGTGGAAAACCCTGGGACCCTTTTACTAAGACGTTGTTTTCATAGATGTTTTATTTTTGTAGGCGCTATATAACAAAAAATAATAAAATTACCAGAAAAAAATGGATATTTAAGTGAAAGTTAAAGAACGTGTATTTTGTCCTTTTTACCTATAGATAATGATAGGGAACCCTTCGTGTGCGAGTTTTTTTTAGCTTGTTAGCTTTTTGACGGCAGTCAGGATCCTACATCTACTCAATCTACAATCTCGTATAAAACATAAATTAAAAAATATGATATACATAAATTTAAACACATAATTAAACAAACCATAAAATCATTTAGTTACCTACCCTTACATTTTTTTGTAGTTTTTAAGACGGTCATGAGATTTGTATATGACCATTTCTGAAACACAAGCAGATGGTCATATTCGCCTTAGAAAAAACAATAATTTCCATGAAAATCCATAATTACCTTTTATATTATTGATGCCTTCATCTTTGGTGATTCATTCAATTGTGTAAAAAACATACAAAGGAAAATTCTGTCTTTTTTTGAAGTAGATTAAAATAGAAGAATGGTCTCGGAGGAAGATCCATGTGAAATAAACAAGTCGTTCAGTTTGGTTCAGTTCTTTCTTTAGTGGCGTTTTGAACGTGCCAGTTGAGCACAATTCACTTCGCCAATGAATTAAAAGTACCTAATGGTTTTGTAATTCAAATTGGGAATAATTACTAGATACTATGATAGAAATTGGAAAAAACTGTCTCCAAAACCGAGATATTCATAAATTTGAGATAACAACACCTAAAATATATCTTTCTAAAATCACCGAAGCACAATGAACTGGATATTTCACGGCAATTATTTTTCAAAATCACATTATTAGACGGATTAGTGACGCAAAGATAAAATTGTCACGCCACTAGAACCCATCTGTAGCGTGAAATCGTCATTTCTAAACGTTGTCGATTGCCACACAATATTTTTGGCGGGAAAGGCCGTAACAAGGTGACAGCTGTCATTTAACAATTAAAAGGGCGAAATGTCAAAAGGTGAAAAAACTACACTTTTTGTATCTAACATGTAACCTATATCTGAAATCCGATTTACTTGGTGAGGTAAAAATGTAAACTATTTTTTATAAAATATTTATGGTGCCACATAAATAAGATATGGAATAAATAAGAGATGTAAAAACAAAAACACAATGTGCCATACTTGAAGTAACCCCACCCTATATAGGTACCTAGTTAGTTACATCGAAACTATTAACCAGATATAGTAATATATATTTCTTCTTACTTCTTCTTTTCTTTGGAACTATGGATTGTCCAATTCTTCGATAATTGGACAATCCATAGTTCCTGAGATTACCGTGATTACCAAATAAACAGGTCACCCGTTACCTATTAATAAGTTCGCTCTCCTTGAGCATTTAATTTTTTTATAGCGACATTTTATATCGCAAATATATAGTATTTTTATACCTTACCAAAATCGGTGATGTACATAATATTCCGCCTGTAATTCGATTATATTCGATATGTATAATTCTTTTACTATGGTACAATGTGTGCGGTTTTACAACAGGACCCCAGAAAACGTCCGAAAATGTTCTATATTACAATTTAAATAAGTTGTGAATTAATAATGTTTGTGTTTTAAAGGTTATTACCAAATTCATGATAATATAAATGAAAACACGCCTTGAAAATGAAATGCTCGCTCCAATCTATTTCAGAGGTAGGTATCATTGTCACAAATAAATCTAGCTGCAACTTAAACGAAGTTAGGAACATAAATCTAAGTGAATCGAATAATCGATAATATTTACGAGTGTGAGTGTCAAATAGTGCCGTCGGTAGGCGGTAGGTACTCGGATTGCAATCACATTGTCTCGAGGGACTTCTCCGAATCCCAGCCGAGCTCACCCTAAATTAACTTTATACTGGAATAATACCAACATTGACAGAATTTAAAGCAAACTAGAAAATAGTTTGCTATTATATTTTTGTTATTATTGAAAATAAATAATATTGAGTGTTTGCTACTCGTTTAAATTTAAATAAGGAGGACACTTAATATATATTTTTTATTATTGGTAGGAACCAATGATTTAAATATCTACATTGATGCGTAGCAGAACCTACCTCAGAATTTAAATTGAGTCTAAAATATCAATGATTAAATGATTCATGTTATATTATTACTAGTTTTTCCTGCGGCTTCGCTCTCGTCGTAAAATGAAAATAACTAAGAATTGTTCATAATAATATGGACCTATCGCACAGGTCCATACAGCTTTACTCGATAAATGGTCTATCCAATATCAAAAGAAAAAATTCTCTTAAGTTAAGAGAAAATTAAAAATTCTCAACTTCTGTTAAATTAAGAAAAAAATATAAACAACTATTTTTACCATTTTTATTTTTTAAAAACAACCACATTTTCCGTCAGTGTGAAAAATTTAAACGAACGCAAAACGTGACCGACATTAGTGATGTTATCGCTTATCGACACACTCGCACATTTAAAGGTCCAATCGATTTAACTTCGCCGCTTTCGAACGCACTATTTATTTGAATTTTAAATTCTGATCGCAGACATGGCGGGAACTTTATTTGTTCACGAATACATAAACTTTTCACTGTTACTAAAGACTTATTTACATTGATATAAAGTTGAAATTTCAAAAAATATTCAATTTTTACACTACATTTACCACAATAACTGTCAGTAGTTGTTGTAACAAAAATAATGTATTTATTTGGTGAGGTATCTTTATTTGGCTGTTTACATGGAAATTGAAACCAAATCGCATTGACATTTGTCGATTATTCGATTAGGATTCTACGAAAATCGTCTCGTTTCTTTCACGTTGCGCATTTATGGTATTTATTGCCATAGTTGATTTAATTTAACGTCTTATAGTGAAGTTCAAATACTTTGACCCTGAAGAACGTGTTGCGTTTTTAAATTATTTTTATTTTATATTTGTTGATTATATGCGTTATTTTAAATATTAAGTTAGTTTTAACAAAGCTTAGAATTTTATAAATCTTTTAAGTACTTCAGGCCAGTAGGTATTTTACCCTATATGCTATAAGGTAAAATTGTTTCCGTAAAAGGATCGCTGACACTTACTGCCTGTATAAAACAATAAAAAAATGTTTAAATATTATTTCCTTTATTTTTTCTACATTTAATCGCGATAATGATTAAACAAATGGACCGACGTTAATGTTTTTCAATAGGATTTTCTTTCAAGCGTATATATTGATACGTATCCACCCCACGGGAATATTATACTAGGGTGTCAAGGATTGTAAAAAGGCGAGATTATAACAAGGATTATTTGTAAAGCTTTGTAAGCTGAAAATTTAATACGTAATGGTTTAATTCAGTGGATCCCCTAAATATTATTTATAATTTTATTGAAGAAACTTAACTCGCCAGAGTGGCAAAATGAAGATAATAAATCCTCCCGAGTTTGGGTCGAAACCACAACCATCGCGTATTGGGCCACTGCGCCACATTGATCTCAATTATATCATTATTATATTACTCAAGCTGTAAAAACATTAGTACAAAAATAAAAATGATCACATAAAGCCCAAGATAAATTATGGTTATAGTGTAAAAAAAATCTAATCAAATGAAACGTTATCAGTGTCAGCATGAAGACCAATCGCGTCCGAAACATCGCCAAGGCGTGGCGCTGATTCAGCAGCGCTTTTTATCGTTCATTTGATGGCTTCATCTCTGACAACGCAGTTTGACGACCTTTTATACCATCTAAAGTAATGAATTTACGTATACACTAATATTATGAAGAGAACGTATTAAGTTTTTTTTTGTTTAATTCTAATTGACAATTGCAAAAATCTCATTAGTCACTCCTATATTTTTACCTAAAAATGTATCACAAACAATTTAAAGGAATAAAAGATATGAATATATTAAGATATAAATGTATAAATACATATAGCGTATCTCATATTAAACACCAAATATGAAAAGTGCGTAAAAATCTTTATGCAAGTATACCCTACCTATTAGAATATTCCATACAAAACATGCTTTATTATTCAATATTAAACTTTACATTTAGTACAACTTTACTTTACAATTTTAAAATATTGAGATCGAAACTTTGCATGCATGCTTAAATAACAAATTCCATTTTCCGGATACGTCAATGTCAAAATGTCGAAATTGTCGACAACTTTTCTGTAAAGCTTTAAAAATGTCGAATGATCTTATCTTTTTAATAAATGGCTTTTATTTAATTATTATTCGATGCAGAAACTCTCGTGAAATATATCCAAGGAATTGTAATATACCTAATGCTACTTTTTGTATCTTCACGATTGCTGCACATTTTGCTGAGAAAACAAATAGTATCTACTGACTAGTCATTTCGTTCTTCACTTTCTAATATCATGTGCTAAGTAGCAGGTACCTACTTATTACTATAATTTTACGCTGGTGGAAAATTCCGAGTGACGATTTTCTATTTGAGAAATGTATGTATAAAGAAAACAATTACATATTCTACCATGGTGATGCTTGGTCATGGGCATTTATTTATTTATTGCCATTTATTTCAAGCATTTATTGCCTCATAGGTATTCTGATATTTGTTATGTACATATATGTCTTTATGCTCTGTATTTTTTATCAATCAATTACAACAACAATTACATTGCGAATGTAGGGAACAAATAAAACCCAACGCGTTGTACTTAAACTATCGAGTAAAAATATTTTCATGGGTAGCATTAAGAATTATTATTATCACGTAAAAACAATATTGTTAATTATATAGTCATTTTACTTCTTTGAAAAACACTAATTCAAGTAATTTATTGACAGGTAACGAATCTGAAGCAGATCAAGAGGACACAGACACACCAAGAGAAAACAAAGCGAGAAGAAGAAGGACTGCGTTCACATCGGAGCAACTACTGGAGTTGGAGAGAGAGTTCCACGCAAAAAAATACTTAAGTCTCACAGAGAGGTCACAAATAGCGTCTGCGTTGAAATTAAGTGAAGTACAGGTAGTTATATTACTTTACGATATACAAATATTAGATGGGAGAACGTAGTGTCCTAACGCTAGGTGCCTTCTACTATAAGAACATCATGCCATAAGAGTACAAAAGTTTTAACATTAGATTCCCTCTGCCAACCTTTAATTTTTTTCCCCTTTAAAATTTAAACTCTCAAGTACTTAGGTACTGTATTTTGTTAAGTACGTTTTATTAGTTTTATTAGAATTTACCTACTTTGCAATAACTGATTTTATTTTTAAATTCCATCAAAATTATTTTCTTTTAAGAAACTTTTCGCTTGTCAATTTTTGTATTATTATGATTACTTGGCACTCATTTAGCGCTTTTTTTTATTTATGTAATTCATTACAAAAAGTGTAATGAATTACATAAATAAATTAAAATTCATCAAACAGAACTCAGTACTCAAACAGAACAAGGCTGAAGAGTAATTTATAGCATTTGTATATCTCAGAGAATACTTACGAATACGCTTTCTATTAGAAAATAAGTTTTTGGAATCGATTCAAATATTCACTGGACTTTTACCTTATTGTATATAAGGTAAAAGTCAAATGTAGAGTATATATATCAAATGTAGAGTAAATAAAATGTTTCTTGCTTGCTTCTAATGGATAAGCTCAAGAATTTGTTAGTTAAGGAATAAATTATCAATATTCATTTAAGTACGAACATGGTACGCAGTGCTGTAAACTAGACGTTGCGTGAAAAATGTATCTTTTAAAGAGTGAGTTTTTACCTTAATATGGTTTCACATCAATCTATCCAGACATATTTCCAAATCGAAACACACAATAATCCTACACTATCTAAAAGTGTCGAATAACGATAAAAATAGAAAAATGTCCCTAAAAGTAAAATTTTCCATGTGACGTACGTTTTACAGCATTATGCGCGATGTTGTTAGACAGCAACATTTTCTTTAAAGAAGACGAAATCCAATAATATTTTAACTTCATCCATCTTTCTCATTGTACAGTTACAATAACGGACAAAAAAATAACACATATGACTAACATTACATCCATTAGAAATTGAACACAAAAATATTGCACAGCAGAGCAAATGCACAGCCCCTGTTAAGCTTAAAAATCCTTTTTACTGTTACAGGTAAAAATTTGGTTTCAAAACCGTCGTGCTAAATGGAAACGTGTCAAAGCTGGACTCGCATCAGGCAGCCATAGCAGCAAAACAACTGGAACCAAAATTGTAGTGCCCATCCCTGTACACGTAAATCGATTTGCAGTACGAACACAACACCATCAGATGGAAAAACAGAACTTGCAATACCGATTAGACAGAACTCAACCATTATCTGGAAGTTTGTTGCAATCGCAAACATCAGCTTTTCTTTCGGCGACGAAAATCGATAATCGACAAGAATCAATATCGTTGGGCAACACTATCTATGACGCGCGGCTAATGTCGCGCTTTCAAAATGGCCGACACAGCTAATTTGTAAATTGTATTATTATTAGTATTTAGTAAGATAATGCCTAAATTTAGTTGTATATTATTATTAAAAATTGTGTGATTATATTATGTTTTTTTTATTACTTTGGCCGTTTTGAATAATAATTAAATTAGATTTATTCAATTAAGTGAAAAAAAAATGTGTTTTAATGGAAACGGAGTGTCTTACAATTAGGTTTCCAGCTTCCCTCTGTCTACCCTGCTATGTGCGGGATACAGCGTGTAGCAAAAAAAGGAAGGAAAACTGTATAGTGTATTTAAATTAACATTTTAATTTTAAATAATGTATAAAACCAATAAATTACGCATTTTATAGAAGGAACCTACCTATCTAACCTATATAATAAAAACCTTACGTTTTCCATTTTTCATCAAATTATTTATGCAATCAGACAGTAACGTGTGAGAGTAACGTCGCACACCATGTTTTTGGAGAAATAGAATGGTGAGTAATTGCTACTGTAAGTTAATTAACTAAGCATAAATAAAATTTTAATGTAACCATATAGAAGTTATTGCATAAAAATATATTATTATACAATTATAAACAAAATCAATTTCTACTATACCTATACACCTGCCGTCGGTACTTTATACTTAAAAAATATTAATATATCACCGTACTGAAATTTTAATTTAACAATATCTCGTACATACAGACATGTCAAACTCAAAACCACCCTATTTTGAAATCGGGTAAAAATAAGAATTCCCTCAACTTGTATTCAAATCTATAACCATCGTATCAATCAATTAAATTTTTACAACAATTTATAATAAGTTCAAAAGTCAAAAGAACATCTGGACAATAAGTAATAACAGTGATAATGCGTCGTATAGGCGTATAGAAAAAGAAAAAATATACGTCAATTTATCGTGTGTACAACCACGCCTACCGATTTGGGCGACTATTATACACATCTGTCCTCCACTAGGCTCACGCCCGGGATTTGCTCGGATTTATTGTAATTAATTGTCTTATTGTAACTTTAATACTATAATAATTGTGTTTTATTTGTTATTTTAATGTGGGGATTATGGATAGCTTGTAATGTATTTTGGGGGTGGTATAGTGGAATGCTCTGTTTTCTGTGGTGCAGCTTTGTTCATGTTTATGTTCCTATAGGTATTATTTATTGTTGATTTTCTATATATTTTTTTATTTTACGCGGTATCCTGCACACAGCAAGGTAGGCAAAGGGGACCTGGGTACCTAGTATTAAGAAACTTCCGTTTCCCACTTTCTGTCGAATTCTTGAAGGCATTGCGTGTTGAGTAAAAATATATCTACCTAATGTACCTACCTACATTTAAATACATATTTCATTTCCTCGAGATAGGACCCCTGCGCCACGGCTAGCCTCACCTACATTTCATACCTAATACATTTTTTTATAACTATAAGCCGAAAACACAAAACTGTCATGAAAAGAACAAAAATGGAAATATATTTCTTTACATTTTTTATAGTTTTAGCATTTTGGTCGAGAAATTTAGGCGGCGAATCATATAACGTTACAAAATTAAATAAAATCTGTCGTTTAAAGCTCAAAGGCGCCACTACAACAAACAATAAAAAAATGGTATATTTTTTTACTATTGATTAATTAACATTTAAATTATTCAATTAAAAACAGTTACTTTATAAGACGCCAATATATCCACCCTACGTTTTATAACAAACAATAAATCGGCCATCTTTCAATTTCATTCAGCGAATGTCAAAGGGCAATCTCATTGTTGGTATAATCTAAAAATGAGAAAATAAGCCTTATTACCTCAATTTAAAGTGCAAATTTCGCTAAAAATAGGTTATTTAAAAGCTTCAAATCAGATAGATTTAATAAAGAACTATAATTCGTTAAGTTTAAAGCTCAAAATAACTTGCAAACCAGTTGTTCGCAAAATTACTAATCTCTATAGATGTAGTATTAGAGATTATATTTGGTTATACATTTTGTTTCTACGCTTTTATAGCTTAAATAGATATCGGTCACGCCCACTAGCACTAGGGTGACTATGCATCTGTGATCAGAGGATCAGGACTTAACTGTTTTGTAAATATACGGTGTGTGCCGTAGAGGGAACTTGGCAACCTAGTGTTAATACACTCCGTTACCATGAATTCGTTTGCCACTTTTCAAAGATACATTATTTCTCGTTTATAAGATAGGTTTTATTTCCAGAATACATCATGAACCTGTATAACTTGACCTAGGTACATGCTACTAAAGCAACGAGTATTGTACCTAAGCGTCAACGGATCTACTACCTATTCATGGGCGTAGGATTGAGGGGTGTCGTGCTGTGTGCAGGATGCCGCGTGAAGCTAATTATTTTGTTTTTTAAATCAAGACCCCATGATATCTTTAGATTATATTAATCTTGAAAATGAGCAAAAAGTGGAGAACGCTTTCTATTAGCAATAAGTTTTCTTTGCTTGCCACAAGAAAGAGGCCTAAAGATTACCAATAGAAACAGTACAATTACATATTTGTAGTATTCAAGTAATATATCACATATGGATACCTATTAGGCCAGGCATAGGGAATCTAGTATTAAGGCACTCGGTTCCCCATTTTCCACTAAAAATTGGAGACATTATGTGATGAGTAGCGGAACACAATGCCGCGCTATATTTTAGTACCAGAGCGAGAAAATTAAATTAATAAATAATCAATCCCTCAAGTGGGAATCGAACTCACAACTGTCGCGATTACACTCACACGCCGTGCTACCCTGCTACGACAATCACACAATAATGTTTATAATAACAAAAGTAACACTAAGAGGCGTGGCCATGTCAGTTTTGGGGCGCGATGGTTTTAATTGTTCCTCACAATGGCCTATTGTCAGTCAATTGGAGTTAACGCTTGCCAGTTTTGCTTGTGAAAATTATTTTTAGTGACTGATATGTAGCTATGTATGTGTTTGACAGCTATCGGGGATGTTGGTTTTAGCTTTTTGAACGGTCGTAGCGAGTTTGGTTTTATAGACGATTCTTTTTTATCCGGCTGCGCGACCCAAAGGAGGGTAATGTGTTTCAATTTTTGTATGTATGACGTATTGTGTTCCTATGTGGCGTTGTCGATACCAAACCTTGAAATGCCTTGGCCATTTTTGATGATTATTATGTCAATCGATTTGTGACCTCGCGTACGTTAATAATGGCAGTAAAAATTCACCATATCGACAACCAATCACCATATTGTCAAAATATAAGAAAATCATATGAACAGTCGCGAGATGACTATTCATTTAGGATAGCCATACCTAGAGAATGAAAAATTCGATGTTTAAGCAATTGTAATTACTTAGTAAAACAGTGGTCTCTTCTCCTATGAGTGGCAAGGCATTAAAACACTTTGTTCCCTACTATCCAAAAATTTAAGACATGGAGACCAAAGAGAAAAAATAATTCATTCTCCCGAATGGAAATCGAACCCATAGCCGTCGCGTTGACGGTTAGACGCGGTTCGCAATATAAAAAATGCTAGCAACTTAACAATAATAATATACAGCCACGTCAGATCGCGATAGCGTGCTAAATACATTTTCGTGTCATATTTGTTATGCTGTATCCGAATGCGCCACTCGAGAGGGTAGGCCGTTAGCGATGGGACGGTATCGATATTTGGATACTGAATAATTAAGGCTACTAAATTATTTTTATTGCCCTACACTAATAAAACAGAGGGCGGCGTTAAATTCCGTCACCGCATATATGCATAAGCATGTCTCGAATTTGAATCAAAGGAGAGAACAAACTGTCTTTACAGTTTACTCTTTACAAATAGTTTGTTCTGCACACCTAACATATTTTTTATCGTGAACAAATGTTTTCGTAAATACAGTGCCAGTAGAATTCGATTAATATGGAACTCATAGATTGGGACATAAACCCACGACCGCCTCTCGCCGCAGCAAATTATTATCATTAGCAAATTCTAAGCAAATTCTAATGAATGCTAAGAAATTCTTCATTTTTCCATGAACCCTCGTGACATACTATAGCTAAATAATAAAATGAACTTCTGTATGAAAATAAGACATTATTATACTGAACATTAATATTAAAGTTTCAGGACTTTATCTATACTAATATAATAAAGTGGAAGAGTTTGTTTGTTTGTTTGTTTGAACGCTAAGATCTCTGTATCTACTGGTCCGATTTACTATGTTTTTGTTTTGTATGAAAGCTGCATTCTTCAGAAGTGCTATAGGCTATATAACATTACATTACACATAT
>JAKRZM010001273.1:582930-632630 GCA_036379175.1 Heliconius cydno galanthus
GCATAAAATTCATGCCGCTGTCGGCTTCCCCCGAATCTGACAAACATCCCGCCGGGACCGGGACTGCCCTATACGTTTATTTATTAGTAATATTTAATTTTTATTTCATATCATTTATCAAAAAAATATTTCATTCATTCATAAAAGTACCGGTATATGGGGACTACAGTGGAAAATTTTGACTGAAAGTGGTGACTTCTCTTATAGAAATCGTAGGCTAGATGAAACAAAACAACTGGGTTTTTTTTCTATTTTTTTAGGTTCACGCTGTATCCGGCACATAGAATGGTAGGCAGAGGGAACCTGGGGACCTAGTGTTAAGACAACCCGTCCCCATTAATACATTTCGCCGAATTATGAAGGCAATGCGTGTTGACTTGTCGAGTGGCGGAACTCTACGTCACGCTTTGCCATGTTACTAGACCACAATTTTATTGTAAATTAAAATAATTTACACGTAAAGGAACTTATAACGTTCAGTAAAAAACACTTTCCGATATTATTTATAAAGTCTATTTGAATATTTATTAGGCATATCGACCACCTATCATCAAAATGTGGAATCGTATAAATATGTCAAAGTTTAAGTTATTGTGGCACGTCGTCTATCAATTGTGTCATCGGTTACGTGGTATGCATAGTGTTGTACAGTGTTGGTTGTAATCCAATGGAATATTAAATACTGATTAACCTTTATCCGACCCATATTTATCAACTAACTTTTATCAACGACTTTGTCCGCGACTAAATACCTAACTAATTAAAATATGGCTTCATTTGATAGGACGTGATGTAACATGACCTACAGGCTACAGCTATCCTCGGTAAATGGACTATTATTTTGTATTGATAAAGAGTATTTTTCAATTCTAGCCAATAGTTCCTCCAAATTTATAATATACGAGTACAAGAGTCACACACGCGAAGTTGCCCACTTCAACTTACAATGAAAATAAAGGGAAAAATCCGAAAAGAGAGATTGAGATTGAGATGCGGAACTCTACACCGCGCTTTTGCCTAGTTACCAGAGCTTGAAATTGAAAATATCATATATCAATCTCTTTCATTCTTTGGAGAGGGAATCGAGCCCATAACCACCTTTAACCGGCGTTACTGCGCCACGGTGATCTCAAGAAATATATGCATTACTACATTATTATGCATTTTAAATAATTTCATAGATCGTGACACCAATAACTATTATAATAAAATGTCTTTTTTTGTGGGATGGCGCCGTTGATGTTTCATTTTTTCGGAACCCCTCATTGTTTCACATTTTTTTCAATAAATCCGCCGGATTTGGTTTTTTTCTGGTAATTTCTATTATATTTTTCTAAACTGTGGCGCCATCGACACGTGACTGGTGTTATAATAAAGTTAATAAAAATTATGTTATTAGAATTGTAATATTTAAAGTTCTTATAGAAATTGCCATTTCATAAAAAAAAATGTCGTCGCCTGCAATGTTGTTTGCCTGACCTTGACGACAAAAGATTAAATCATGTTTTTCACAAACTGTTATAATATAAGTTAACCAATTGTTATAACATAAGTTAACTTCCTGACTGATTTTCTTCTTTAAAGAAGAATAAAAATCTAAAAATATTTTTTTGTCCACGAATTTCAGTGTAGGTACCTAATATTTTTCACGAACCTCCTTCACGTTTTTTCCATTCAACATGACCATCTAACGTTCTCGTGTTCAATTGACACGCCCAGAATTCAGAATAATTTAACTTAACATTACCTAAGTTCTTCACTTCAACAAAGATTTAATTAAAAAGTCCATTCAAAAAAACCACCAAGTCTAAATTAATAGTTTCCCAATCGACGACATCAGTCATTAGCCGCGTCCAGTGAACTTATCACTATGCATTACAATGCACGCATAAACAAAAACAATTTAAATAACTCTGACAGAACTAATAAAGCAATCATTTTAATTTTATATTCTGTATATAACATCGTTTGAAACGCCGATGGCCCTATTTCTTTTACTCACTCACCGCCGTCCACGCTTTCGTGGAAAAATCATGTACTGAATTATGTGTATTGATTGTACAAATATATTATCTGTGGCTGTGCGAGCTAGCGGCTTTGTTTAATTATTAAAAAGTTATATTAAAATGGAATTAATAGATTTTATTGCTTCTATAAATTAAAGTAGGAGTAATAGGCCGGAAGATGAGAACGGATTGTCTTGACACTATTTTCTTATATCTATTCTGATTAGTAATTAAAATCTTTTACATTTCTATGCAAAGTATATAGGTATGTGTATACGTAGGTGTGACGCAGTTGAAACGTTAATAAAAACTCTATCTTTGTGAATAATCAACATACCTGGGGAAAATTATAAAATTAAATAGGTACCTATCTTATAATTTCTTGAACCGATTATGTATTTTCCACTTATTTCAAGACAAGTCTGCTTTTCATCAGAACACGAAACCTTTCGCGTCGAATAGCGTAACTCTACGCCGTATTTCAACAGCTCTTGCATTTCGAAAGTCGGCTCACCAATAAACAAAATGTAATACAATAGAAATTCACAATTCCGTGAAACGATATCGACATATCAGCAAAAGGCACGTATTATTGTCTCTTTGAAGCGCCGGTCGATTCCAATTATTGCATTACCATATAACATGGACCGGCGGACATATTGATCATTCTAAATAGATCATTGGTATTTAATGGATATTGTTGAGAAGATTTTGTAAGTCTAGACTTTTATAGATGGGCCAGATTTAGAAGTATCTGTTTAATAACTAGATGCTGTCGTGCTGTATGAGGACGCTCGTGAGTAGCATCCTCTCTCGGTCGAATGAAATGAAAACCTAATATTAATTCTTTTTTCAATACTAGGTACGGTCTGTCTACACAAACTGTGCATTGTCGAGTATTTCGGCTGAAAGTGAGTAACGGTGTATATTAGGACTCTTCAATCTATTCAGATAGCTGAAAAACATAGCAAGATAGACAGAGGGAACCTAGTAGGCTTTCAGGTTCGCTCTGCATAACACTAAGTTCCTCATTAAGACACTCCGTTCTTCACTTTCGGCCGATGTCATGAGTTACCTACCAGAGCGAGAAAATGAAAATATGTAGGTACAATTCGAAAGCCCACATTGTAAAGAACCCGCAACGATCGCGTTTAGTCGTACGCTTGTGCCACTTCTTTCCATTTTCGTTAAAATATTTAAAACTGCAACTATTGTTCTAGTGTGCTCTGTGAGTTCTGTGACTCATATCTTAAGAACCCTCTGAACCGGTAGTAACTTCCTGTCGGCCCGACAATACTGATTATTTACATAATGAATGAATCAATAAAAATTCTAACTAAAAATATTTTTAATAATAGACTTAGAATTTAATTAAATTACCTAGTCTTTACATAATATTACTTGTAGATATTTGAACAAATATTTACAAATATTTATCTGACATCATAAGCTAAAGAAAAAAACCAGGGCCCTTATTTACATCGATACTCTCTTCTCTCTTTTTTAGGGTTCCGTACCTCTTTAAAAAGGAACCCTTACCCTTGTGTTTAAATAAATAAAATTTCGTATGAAAGCTGCTAATCCCAATGAGGTATGTAGATGAAAGGGCTCTAGCTAAACCAAGCTTGAAATTCAGAAAAACCTCGAGTCTTCAATTTTTGTACGTAAAACCTCGGTGGGCGACCCCGACTCGTACTTGTCCAGTTTTTATTTTAATTTTTTATGATTTTTTTACTATAGGTACCTACAGGATGTCCCGCTCTCTACCCTGCTATTTACGCATGAGTACTTAGTAGAGTAGACAACGGGAATTTTGTGTTAAGGCTCTCTGTTCTGCGCACAACCCAATTTTCGAGATGCTATATGGGATACAACTGTGAAGCTTTAAATGTCAAAATAGAGTAAATTTGATATTACCAGGCGCAGTTAATAAAAACAAGTCACGTGTCAAATCTATTAAGCAAAACCTCAACGACTCTACTCTATCGTGTATTTTGTAAATTTTACAATCAACACATAATAAAATTTTTGCTACTGTTGAAATTAAAAATATAAAAAATGTTTACCTATACCTATCTATAAAAAAGGCATCCTCATTTTTAGTTACATTTTTATAGCTTTGGCTCTGTATAGGAAAGGCCGCCATTATTTTATTATTACATAAATATTTATTAGATACGAAGCAGCTTCACGCATTTTTCCCGCATAGAAGGTTAAGATACTCGATAATACATTGAAATGAAAGTAATTCATTCATCATCACTCGGGGAATTGAACCTACAACCGTCACGCTTACAGTGGGACGCTATGCCGCTGCGCCACGGCAGCCTATATTTCATAGTGTATAATAATAAGCGGTAAGTATAATTAAGTTTAATAACAGAAATAAGACACTAAAATCATTATTTATTAATATTTTAATTTTTTCGCTTTAGTAACAAGTCAAAACACGGCGTTGTGTTCTGCCACTCAATACACAATGCCACAAAAAGTCGGTGGAAAGTGGGGGCCGCTATCCTGCTATATGCAGGATACAGCATGAAGCTGAAAAAAAGCATACGTTAAATAATTTGATTTAATAGATATATTTCTTTTACATATCACACATTTTAAATAACTGACAATTGTTATCCTAATCGTGATGTAATATAGCCTTTATAAATTGGCTATACAATACAAAACCATTCCTCTATAGTCTATTCCAACCAGCAGTTCCCGAGATTAGCGCATCCAACCAAACACTTTTTCTCTACAATATTAGTACAATAATATAATATTTAATTGCATTTAAGTCGAATGCGGCGCGCGTCCGTCGGCGGCATAAAGGCGCGTGCACCGTATGCTAATGTATGCGGTTAATTGTCTTCGTCATACAGCCTAGTGCCTGCTGGCTGCGGCGGTATTGAACGGACCTGGTGGAAGTACCTACATACTTGAAAATATGCAATTTATTGTTATTAGTAATCAGAAAATCAGCTTCACGCTGTATCCCGCACACAACAGGGTTGCTAGAGGAAACATAGTTTTGCCACACTCCGTTCCCCACTTTTCACCGAATTTTGAGGACATTGGGCGGCGTTAAGTTCGACGGTACCGTTATTTGGTAGGTACATATTTATTTAATATTTGTAACAAAATGTTTAAAATCATAGCCATTGGTACAGCAGCTGGTTGGGAATTCGCTTCTGTAAATGCAGCTTCACCCTTTTTCTTAAATAGTGTAGGCACAGGGATACCAGTGTTAAGTTGGATTGTGTTAATATAGTGTTAATGTTAAGTTAGTCATTTGAACTATAAGGTAGGTACTAGGTTCCCGACACACTCCCCAATTTTGGAGATAATGCATGTTGAGTGGTGGTCCAACAACGCGGTTTGTTTTGTTGCCAAAGTTAGGATGTGGAGAATATATTCTGCCTAACGAATATCGAACTCACACCCGTTGTGCGTTTACAATGTTATACAGCGCCACTGACCTACTAAGCGATAGCAACCTGAAAATATACAAGAAATCACTTATTATTTATTTTTTTACCTTAATGCTGTATCCCACACAAAGTAATGTGGGCATAGGGGAACCTGGGAACCTAGTTTTTTTATATATGCCGGTTGGGTAGTCGGTTCTAGGAATGCAACTTTGTACTTTTCCCACTTAGTAGGATAGACAAATGGAAATTAGTTTGTGATTGTTATTAACACTCCGTTCTCCACATCCGTTTTAGTTGTCGTGGCTGTATGAAGTTAGGGCTTATATATATCTATAATTAAGGCGTATCCGGGTTCAAATTCTTCCTGGAGGAATGTTGAGTTTTCTCGACTATTTTGGAAGACAAACTCTCAAAAACGGCGCGGGCGGAACTAAATCCCTTAACACTAGTTTGCTTCTACCTAACTACTCTGCTATTTATTTCTTTAATTCACATTAATGAGGATTCTTGGTGCAACACAGCCTTATGTCCTTCCAATAACCTTATAATTGTATATTTATAAGTAATAAACAAGTCACCGATACTTCGGTAATCCTACAGATTTGGTTAACCGCGTGCCATCACGGCCGGTAACGTCAGCAACACAGTGTCATATTGATTATTATCGTTCTTTTTTAATCTTGTACAATAATAAAATAAATATAAGAGACGCAAGAATTATTTATTGTTTTCTGTTGATATTGTGTTAGAACTTAGAATACTTAGAATACTTAATAAACTACCATGCATTTTTGTATCCTCTAATATTCTCTAATTTAAAACGCAAAAATTGAGTGGAAAGTGGGAAATAGATTTAACTTTCATTATTGTAGGTTTCCTCTGTGTAGGTATACTGATGTACAAATATATGATGTACAATAAAACATATATTTTTTGGCTTTACATTACATCCCGTATAGTGTTAAAATACTCCTTTTCCCACTCGCTGCTAAATATTGGAGAGATTGTGTATTGAATGGCATAACTCAACGCCGCCTTTTTGGGGGAGCTAGGAAATGAAGTTCCCCGAGGGAGACTCGAACCCGTTTATTATTTCATAATGTTTTCATGCTATCGTTACATTTGGGCGCCTTCGTCCGGTGCCCTCTCCGCAGCGTGAACAAATCTCTTTATTATGTTAATCGTCATTGTGTACGGTCGAACGGAAATTATTATGTATCAATTGAATATTTCGGATGTTTAAAAATCAATTTCGACGCCATTAAAACTTTAATGAGGTTATGATTACTTTATTAAATGTAAGTTCTTCCGCTACTGAGTGATAATTAAAACCCAGCCAGAAAGAACACACTATGTAGCGAAAAATGTGGTGCATTTAGTTTTCTTGGGGAGTTTAGAGGAGTACTAAGAAAGGATTTATTAAATTTCCTACGGGTCAGGAAAAACCTATGAGGTGATTTACGCTAACAGGGGGCAGTTCTAGTTATAGAACTTATAAATAAAAAAGTTGTTATGTTGGTTGAGGTCATCGTGGCGCAGGGACATGAACGTGCACCTGTAGTCGCCACAGTTGTTTATTCGATTCCCACTCGAGGTTATAAAGTAATTAATATTTTCTTTGTTTGTATGTCCGTTCGTCTGTAGGTTTTTGTGAATTGGGATTAGCGTTGGGTTCCGCCCCAAAACGCACTGTCTGTCCGTGTGTACTACAGTGTAAAGACCCATGCTCCACTACATCCTCAGTTTACTTTTAGTTATATAATTCAAACTCCTAAAGACATTTTTCTTTTTATGCATTTTTATTCAGCCAGAAACAATGCTGAAAGTTACGGTGACTTGAGATATTTACTATGAATTATCGATAAAATATCTAATAAAAAATCAACACATCTCAGACAATAATATAATTGTATGAGGAATATCCCACTAACACAAATTATGAACCATAATTGTACAATCATCCGGTTTAGATCACCATAAGAAACTTACGATCGTCGATAATAGAATAATAATTAAAAAAATAATTAACCATCCATATTATCATTGTTATGAAAAATTAGACCGAAACAATGTCAGCCATTTATGGCGCCAAATGAATTCAAGATGGCCGACAATTATCTATCGTTAGTGTTCTGAATTAATTCGTAAGTATACTCTTACACAGCCAGAGTTTATTTTTTTCATTTATTATATTATTAATACACAATTTTAAACCTTATTTTATTTCAATAAATTTCATATTTGTTGGGCATGTGTATGCGAAGTGTGCGTGTGTGTGTTTTTGTAATTTATTTGTGGCTGCAAACATTTCAATTGTATGCAAAAATCAAAAGTGCATCACTTGATTGGCGTCATTACGAAAAGCTGGTGTACCTACATTTTTTCATTTCCTCGTCTTAAATATACGAAACCTTATATGTCTGACGAAGTTAATTGAGCATAGATAAACAATAAATTTCATAAAGCAAAAAAATACTCCGCTTCTATGGCCGCGTGCGATCTGTTAACGTACTACTGTTGTGAGTTCTATTTACAATCAGGAGAATAAGCAAGCGTGAAAAAAATAAAATTGGTCGAGAAGTGAAGAACGGAGGTGCCTGCCTATCTGGCAGTACAAATTTATTACACATTACGTACCTATATGGTACGTATTGTAAATTACAGTGCAGTAAATAATAATAGTCTATAATTAATAAAGTTTATATTTATTCTTAAACATTTTATATTTTAAAAATGCTAGATGTAAATAGACACGTTCTTTTTTATTAAAATACATAATTGATATATTTCATACAGTATACATATTTTAATTTAAAAAATCTGTGAAAAGTGTGACACTGAAATTTGCACTAAATCACCAACGGTGCTACATCAGGTTTTTTTATCATCATGATGTGTCACTCACGTTGCAGGGTAGGCAAAGGGAACATGAGAACCTAGAGTTAAGATACTCCGTTCCCAACAGACACCCACCCACTTTCGCCTGAATTTTGGAGGTATTGCACGTTGAGTGTTTGTTTTTACATTTAGGTAATGTTTATCCCCAGAATCGGGATTCTAACCCACCGCACAGGCTGTACTCAGCTTTATCGTCATTGTGGCCACTGGACATCCTACAGAACAGTAACGAGGCCCTGACTCATAGCAATATAATAACATGACATAAATATAATAGCAATAAAAATATCCGTTAACAGTTAAATTGTTTCAAAGAATATTGAGACATTATGCGCGTAGAATTCTTAAAGCGGTCGCACATTATGTTTTATGTCGATACGCAGTATTGTATATGTATAGTTACTAAGACAGTTTATATTTTTATAATCTGTTATCAAATGCGCCACCCACAGCGTGTGGTAAGCGCGACGGGTCAGAGTTCGATTCCCATTAGGTTCTATCATTCAACACGTAATGTCTCGGCTATTAGGCGGAACGTGGGGAACGGAACTTAACACTAGGTTCCCTCTACCTACCTACCATAGGCGGGATAGAGCGTTTAAAATAAAACAATAGGTAGGTACACGTAGTATTGATTCCCTAGTTTGACAGAGTATTATTAGCTACATTGACGAAATATATATTACGTTTATTGGACAAAAAAATATTTTTTTCGCTTTATACCTTGTAAAGAGAAGTCTACATACCTATAAGAAAATATTTAACGACCTAGAACACTGTCGAAATTCTAAATTGCAATATGTTAGGCACTTAAAATTATCCTCCATACAGCAATTAGCCATCAAATCACGTACGACGCCTCGTTTCTAATGAATCGCCCATAAATCAACCCAGTCTAATTGACATACAGACATTTTCTGTTCATTGTGTCAGTGCGTTTAGGATTGTCAAAAATTCGGCTATTTCTAGACTTGTGTCTAAGTATGGTGTAGTGTATAATTTATAACTGGACACTGATCCTAGTCGAGTCAGGCTCGAAGGACCAAAAATATATTTTTTTATTTGCAGGTTGCCAAAATTACATTTACACTGTCAACAGGAGATCATTATTTTTTTTAATTCGCGCTGTATCGCACATAAAGCAAGAAAGGTAGAGGTAACATAGTGTTAAGATACTCCGTTCCCCACAAATTGCTCTATTTTCGAGGTATTTCTATTTTGATTGGCAAAACTCAAAGCCTTAATTGAATGGTGTTTAAATTAAGTGATACTATTTTAACACTTCAAGCTATTAATGCATTTGCATCTATTTTAACGCGAGTTCGAGAGTTCGAGGCAGTCGTGGAGCAGACCCACAAAATTGCAACTGCTAACGCAACGGGCTGTCGATACGATTCCCATTACGAGAAATGAAACATTTTATATTTACGAAAGTGTCTTGATGGGAACAGAGTGCCTTAATATCCTGTTTACGGCCATAAAAAACCTATGTTAGGTATATGTTTTTAGGTGCTGATTGCTGACTTGGATTTGGATTGCGTATTGTGACCATTGTGTACCTATATGTATGTCTGCTATCCCATTAAGACGACGCATAATATCTTCGTGTCGAAATATAGGATGAGGATAATTTTGTACGACAAACTAGAATTAGAATTAAGGGAAACCCCAGGGCTTTAACAAGACTTCAAGAAATAAATGAAGGGCGTTTGATTTTGGTTTTTTTTTTTTCAAGATTCTCGTATTGATTGGCCGAATGCAACGTCCCAATTTATCTTGTTACCGAAAAGACGAAATGAAATTAGCTTATTCGTCCGAGTAGGTATCAAAAACACAACCGTTACGATCAGTGGCTGTGACACTGTGCCACGACGGTCTCATTCATTAAGACGTTTAAGATGAGAGGCCGTCGTGGCCGCAGTGGCACAGGCGTGTGATTGTAAATACGAAGGTTATGAGTTCGATTCTCACATGGGGGTAAGAATGTGATTATTTGTTAATATTTACATTTCTTCTCCCTGGTAACTGAGCCGTTAACTTCTGCCACTTCACACGTAATACCTCGAAACTTCAGTAGAAAGAGAGAACGGGGAGTCTAAACACCAAGTTCCCTCTGCCTACCTTGCTATGTGATACAACGTGGGATACAGCGTAAATCTAAGAATAGGAAACTTCTTGTTATGAATAAAATTATTTGACTTTAACTTCGATAATGAAATGAACGTGATAATATAACGTCTTCCGCGTACAGATAATTAATATTCACGAAACGAACGAATCGGAAGCACTGATCGATTTTACTGCCCACGCCAGCTTGCGTCACCCACGATTATTATATTGATTTTTGTTACTATACTACTTTGTTGTGTTACTCTGCTTGTCTATAGTTATATACTAATATTGTGAAGTTGTAGTCGTCTGAGCATTAACTTAATTCTCTCTCGTATCAAATGGTCCATATATCGAGGAAATCTACCTTACATTACTCTACGATCTACGACTAATTGAAGAGGAGAAACAATATAAATGATGCAAAAATGGGAGAGTTTGAGAGCTTTCGTTGGTTAGGTATTATAAGTTATTTTCATTCGGCCATACAAACAAAGCCGTAGAAAATAATAAAATTATCAAACGTTTTTTTTATAGTATCTTCAGCCTTCCTAATATTTATCATTGATCATTTGATATTAAAAAAAAACTTAAGAAATTAGAAAAAAAAAGGGAAGGATACCATTATTGAAAAAATATGATAGCGATAGGTGATAGGCGACCATCACACAATTCTACATACCTATTTTCATACACATCAGGTACTATACCTTCACAAAAAAGGTTCATATGAAAACCTCATTCGAGACCTCATTCGAGACCTCATTCGAGACCTCATTCGAGACCTCACTCGTTGCACAACCTGTTGTGGGATAAAGATTAGGAAAATTCAAAGTACTCAAACACTTACTAATATCTAAATATGTATAATATCTTAATAATAAAGTTAGAAAATTAAAATAATTTATTCCAAATGAAAATCGAACCCAAAACCGTCTCTTCTTATAAGTACTTAATAACAATGGATTACAGAAAGATAAAATAAAATATACCTTTACATATGTGTGTCTATATTTTAAGAATCATTCCTACCTATGGCAGCGACGGTTAATGAATCATAAAATGTTCAAATTAACACAATTCTCCTTACAGATGTTGAATCGTGATGGATCGTCAAATGTTATTGCGATAATAACGTACTTACCTACTTACGTTTGATTATTATTTTATTTTATTACTTATTGTGGTATAGTTTTTTATTTTGAAGGTTTAAATATAAATGAACGTAGACCTCCGGGAGGGGAGGGTCGACTTATAATAGATGATAAACTTGAAATATATATATATATTTAAAACATATAAAAATTGTACGTTTCATGCGATTCGAATCCGAGTGAGAACTCAAGATAAGAGATTATTTTTTCTCACTCGGGTTAAAAAACGTAGCACGGTGTTAATCTCCAGTGAACTCGAAATATCTTTATCTTATCATTTTCTCAGTCTGGTAAGAACAGATAGCGCGGCGCCGTTTCAGTGGAACTTAACGCCGCGTTATGTTTTGAGAAGTGACTCAACACGTGTCTCGCAAACTAAGCGGAATTTGGGTGACGAAGTCTCTTTAAATTAAGTTACCTACACCGCTATGCGCGGGATACAGCTTGAACCCTAAAAAAACTAGTTTTCCTATATAATATTTAATTTAATTTAAACATTCTATTAAATGTAAAACACATTCTGTCAATCGCCAAACGCTGTTCTATGCTAAACGGTCACGATACCATCATTATTGTCTATATCTTGAGTTTCAATTTCAAAATGCAGATCGATCACAAAGATACTTAGAGTCGTAAAATGAAATATAAAATTAATTTTTTTTTTGACTGTAAACACGACGGTTGTGGGTTCGATTCCCGCTCGGGGAATGAGTTGCTTACAGTCAATCAAGTTGCGTTTACAGTCAGGAGCTGACTCACGCACTCTACGAGAAATATCTGAACAGAAAATGCAAAACAGAACAGTAACAAGAATCCATTATACTGATAGTAAGTAATATATTTTAATTTCTTCGCTCTTGAGTTCCGCTACTTAACACGCAATGCCTCCAGAATTCGACGGAAAATGGAGAACCGACTGTCTTAGCACTGGGTTCCCTCTGCCTACCCTGCTGTGTGCGAGATAGAGCGTGAACCTAATGTTAAATATTATAAGAAATAATATAAAATGCCTCTATACCACCCGTGTCCACAGCATGCAACGGCGTGCCCAGAACAAATTGGTTCGATGACGCGGCACACGCGGCTAAATAATGTTATTTACATATTGTTTTGTCACTTTCAACTATATTATATACATACTAGTTTTACAGTGGGATATGTCTGCTTTTTTAAAATATTGAATACTTCCTTAATGAACTCAAGTTACTTATATAAGTATAAAAAAGTTATTGTTTTTTGAATTCGAATTTTTATCCCGCATATTGCCTTGTTACAAGTGCGAAGAAATGAAAGTATTAAATATTTCATTTCTTCGAGTAGGAATCGAACCCACATGCATATACATTCACACACTTTAGGCCCTCGATGTGCCACGGCTCGTCTCAAAATATTTTGTTGTTGTTTAGCTTCACAGTGTATTAGTGTCAAGGCACTCCGTCCCTTACATACAGAACGACGAAACTGTAACACTTAGTCTTGTTATTAGAGACGATTAACGAAAATTAAAGAAATTAAATAAAAACCTGAGTTGAACCCACAACTATAACTTTTACAATCATTTGTGCTCTATAGAAATCACCAAATGCACGAGATTAAATAACAAAAGTAAAAACAATAAACAGACATACATTTAATTTTTTATATAGGTACATATCTACAGCTCTTTGTTTTTTACAAAGATAATATCACAAATCGTTTGTTTGGAAATTTAGCGGTCGCCATCGCTAATGGTTATTGTTTTGTTTTTCACGAGTCATCCACAGATTAAGGTCTCAGTTACATCCTTCTTTTCGATTTTTTGCATTTAACCTACCTATAGGTTAAAATGGAAATTTAAAGAATAAAAAATAAAGTAGGATGTATGTTTGCAGGTATTAATTTTAATTGGGAAATTATATTATATTGTTTAGTTACCTACGTGTTATGTTAACTGTAACAAACAGAGTTAGTTTTTTAGCTTTACGCGGCATCTAGCATCACAAAGAGCAGGGTTGGCAAAGGGGACATGAGTACCTAGTGCTAAAACACTGCGTTCTCTATTCATATACTTCTGATTCCCTCTTTCGCCAAATTCTTGATGTATAGCGTTAAGCGGCGGAACTCAACGCCGCGCCGTGGCTCGTTAAAATATATAATATTTAATTGCTTGTGCTGAGCCACGCTGGTCTCAAAAATAATTTAGATGTCAAATAAAATAAAATAAATAACTTAAATCTTTATATTTTTTTAATGTCCCCAGTACCCAATCCTGAAACACAGAAGACGATACGACATGTTTAAACATAATATTATAGCGCTATCTTAGGTAATGTCTCGCGACTTTGATGAGGTCTTCGTATCATTACCTACTATGGTAATGATACGAAGACCTCATCAAAGTCGCGAGACGTCGCTAGATGCGAGCTAGATGCGAGGCGCAGGACCGATCTCGTGCAGATCCTTGTTGGAGGCCCTTATTCAACAGTGGGCGATAAGGGGCTGATGATGATAATTTTGACTAACGGTAGAGGTGGAAGGTAGGGGGAGTTTTAGTTCAGACACAGTATTTCAGTTTTAAAAGAAATTTTACTTTAATTAATATCTAACTGACAGTACCTAAGTACCTTCTGAAAAATTGTATTTAGTGTCACATAAATACATTTTCCTCTATTACAATGGCGGCATAAAATTGTAAGGACATAAATAAAATACGTGTGTGTATATGCATCATATGCATAAAGCTCTTAACCTTATTAAAATGTAATTAAAATATGCTTTTTTTTGTTCGTAGGTAAACATCAACAAATCAATGATCTTAGGACAATGGCACAGCGTTTAACTGTAAATGAGACAGGTTCGATGCTATGGAAAAATCAATTACCTCCGATATTAGATTTTCTCTGACTAGCCCGCACATGCGAGATAGAGAGTGAAAATAAAATAAGTGTTGTAAAAATAGTAATTTGAATTAATTTCGTTATAAGTAGCGCCATCTATCGTCAAATAGCGCTCACAATCTATTTATAAAACAGTCTGGTCTATGGTACTTGGCACGACCACTTGAGTGAAGTTCAATTTTGACAGTTCCAATATAACAGTGGTCATCTTATTTTTTTATATATCTTGCATTTCGATACAAAATATTAGTAATTCGCGGTCGTGGTATTACGTGAACAAGATGAAAATATTATCCCACGCACTTCGAGAAGGTGGTATGCGGCCCGCTAGCAACGGTGAGTCGCTCTGCCAACGTATTATATCCTTATTTTTAACTGATTAAAAAAACCACACTCAATTGGCTGTTAACCTTTTAACTAAAGGCGAGAGACGAGTAATTTGACGCTGTGCCGTGTATAATTTTATTACATTATAGTTTCGCATCGCCGCCGCGTACGTATGTCTAACTGCCGGCCGTTTTCGGTGATACAAAACCAAACTTTAATCGTTTACTTATCATAATTGTGTTGTTATCACAATTAGTACAAAATTCATATTTAAACCTTTGATTGGCTCTAAACTTGACGATAAAATGCCTTAACTGACATTATAATATTATTATAAATGAGTGATAATCGCGAATGTTTTCTTGTACTAGAATTATTGGTGGGAATTGACTTTTAGGTGTTATATTTTGTTCAATGGAATAAACAAAAAGGTCAGTTTTTTATTATTTTATTTTTTTTGTTACTTATTTTTTTAGAATGTTTGTCTTTATCTTAAAGAGAAAAGGCAACGACAACAATCAGATAGTTTTATCTGATAGTGAGAATTTCTTTTGGCATAACATAACAATGCAAATTTATTTATATATAATAAATATTATGTTATATAAATATTTTTCTTTTGTTTATTTTATTAATTATTTTTTTATAACTAATCTATTATTTACCAAAAATCTGTGAGAGATTGTTTGAAGCAAGAACGCTGCATTTATTTTTCCTTTTTTTTTCATATTGTTATATTATGTATGCAATAAAGCATATTCTATTCTATTCTGTTCAATATTTTTAATTTACTGGTATTAACCATTATATAAAAAATATTTTAGTTACTTATTATTAGTATAGTTATTATCTAAAATGACTTAAGATAGTAGATATAAAATTATATAATTTTGATAATTCTAATTATATTTGTGAAAAAATGATAGGAACACACCTATCTATTAACAGTTTAAATAATTAAAGTTGTAATTTGTTAACTATAAAACTTTTTCATCATCTAAGTACCTATTATGAAATATTTAAATGAGATTACTTCAGTATTTTTGTTATTTAGTGTTTGAGTATTGATAACAAAATGTCTAAGATTTTTTCTTTTCATATTTATTAATTTACATTTAATCTAATTTTTTTTATTTCTTTATTTTTGTCTTACTTTTTCTATTTTATCAATTATTGAGGGGAGTTGTGGGACAGGAGCACAAAGTGTGCTGCAAAATCGTCTGGTTCTAAAATATTTATTGAAATTTATATTTTCATTTATTCATTCTGATGGTGAGGCAAAGCATGGTATTGAGTTCCACCACTCAACACGCAATGCATCCAAAACTCGGCAGAAAGTGGGGAATGGAGTGTCTTAACACTAGGTTCTCTCTGCCACCCTGCTGTGTGCAAGATATAGCGTAAAGCTGATAAATATTAGAAATAAATGATAATTACATGATGTACAATAAGTAGACAGGAGAGCCTAGAATAAAGACCTCTGCTCACTGCCCAAATTCAAGACATTGCATGTGATGCATAAGGAATAAATTAAATTCATGATTGGTCATAATCAGACATTGGCCAATTACATCAGAATGACCCAAACAATATTTTGATAACTTAATTCACATAATACAAGTAATAATACTAGCTAGCTCCATCCATATGAACTTTATATGAGACACAGAAAATGTTATTTTTTAAGCAAACCATTTACTAAAAAAAATGTTAGTATATTTAAGACATTGAGGTGTGGTGCAGCAACTACATGTTGTGGGTTCAATTCCAACTCGAAATTAAATATTTTCGATTTTCGCTCTGGTAACGAAACAAAGCGCGGCGTTAAATTCCGTCTCTCCACACGCTATGCCTCCAGAATTAGGCGGAAACTTGGGAACTGGGGTGTCTTAATGGGAACAGAGTGTCTTGACACTATATGCTTTTTTATTTTTCTTGTTTCAAAATGTTATTATTGTGCTTTGTTTTACACAAATGGTTCACAATACTATGCAGATTTTTTTTTCTTATTATAAATTATTGTTTAGTGTGAGGCCAACCGTGGCGCAAGCGCGACTGGTTGTGGGTGCAATCCCAACTCGAGCAAATAAAATGTTTATTTAAATTTATATTTTCATTGGCGTCAAGGGAAAAAGCCCGGCGTTAAATTCCGCGACTCACGCAATGCCTCGAAAATTTCGGACAAAAGTGGGGAACGGAGTGTTTTCACACTAGGCTCCCTTTGTTCAATCGTGTACGATTCACGTTCACGCAGTAGTTGAAGTATTATGATTATTGTTCAATATTTCTTTGTTATATTTGCTTATTTAAGAAAATGATAATGACATAATCATAAATCTATGTATTTAAATTTTTATTTTTTTTATTTCATCGATTGGGCTATTTTTAAATATTTAAATGGAAACTTTTTCTACATTAATATTCTAATACCCAATAGACTGTAGCTTGAGGCTATGTAATGATTTCAAAAATGTGATCTAATTTTAATGAATCTTCAATTCTTCTTAATAGTGTCATTTTGTTTAAATTATAGTTTTATTTAATTACTTTTTTAGTAGGGCTATTTCAGTGAAGGCGAGCGTAAATACGTATTTCAAAGAGGTTCCCTATCCTCCCTGAATCCATGGAATGTGAAGTAGCTTTTTTATATTTTTATATCTTCACACTACATTTTATATAATTACCAGTTCTCCACAAACAGCCCAATTTTCAAGACATTGCCTGATGAGTAGTGGAACACAACGTTGAAACTCAACGACGCTTTAATATCTTGTTATCACATAGACAACGGCCACGACTGTCTCTAGTAGGTTTTTTTACCATTAATAGTAAACAAAGACATTCATAATGTTAATTAATGACCTAACAATTTCACAAATATGTGAAAGTTTTTTTTATTTATAGGTGTACATATAATTGTGTCAATAACTCGCAAAAATTTCAATTAAGAATATTTTATCTGTTAAATTAACTAAACAGATAATCAATTATAATTGTCACCTTAATTATGTGTGTTATTTTTTTTATTATCTGTCTATTATACATCATTAATTTATAGTATCCTGCATTTAATGATAAAACTCGTTTATTTTTTTAATGTCGTCTATGGCAAATATTTGGTTAATCAAATATTATAATTTGCATGTGAGTTGATCTCAAACGAAACCGATGTATTAACTAGATGACTAAATTATATAATTTAGTGTAATTTTGTGTTAATGTCTTCTTAGAAGGTTCTATCGGTTTGTGCCGTTATTTTTGAGATTTATATATAAATTTTGAGGCCGTCATGGCCGTCACAGCGTCTGCCTGCAACGTAAACGTAATATAACAAAGTAAGCGGAATATAACAAAAAATAATGTATAATTAATTCACTTTTTTATATCAGTTTACTTTTTGATATTAGTTTGTAGGTGCTTTTACCATAATTCAATTTCCAATAAAAATTTCAATTTCCCGCCGCCCGTGTGGCTACAGATAAAAAAGTATAAGAGTAGCGTTTCTCTATCAACGTCGTGCAGACAAATACTCAAATTCTTAAGATACAACGAGCATATAGACATCTTTATCATAAAATTAAGTAAAAAATATAATTTAGAATTACTACTAATTTTAAATGACTTGATAAATTTAGCATAATCTACGGTCTTTGAGTTTCTAGTAACTAGCATTATATCTTGCACGTGTCAAAGTCCGATGACTGTAAAAAAAATATCTTTTAACCAAAATAATAATATTAAAATATTTTTAATCTTGCAAATAGTTATATATACATGTAATGAAATAGACTAAAACTCAACTAAACTCATTTTTTTCTGATCTAGGAATTTCAAGGAACTTAATGCTCCCTTACACTCCTCTAGGAACCTACTTGCCAAATTCAACGTTCGACACCGCTTAGTGTTGGCCGCATAGTGCGTTAACTGTCCGTCACTCGATAACGCAAGAGCTTTATATAATTATTAATCCGATAGGTTCATTAGTAAATGATATCTTATGCTTTTTAATTATAAAAACCACGACATGTTAAGGATATTATATAAAAAACTTTGGTTTAATTTTTTTTATGCTAATATAAGAAAGAAGTACATAATATTATTTATAATGATATACAGCGGCACAGCGTATGACTATATAAATATCTTAAGAGTTGTATAAAAGTGACGGTTGCGGGTTTGATTCCCATTAGGGGCATTAAATTATTATCATTTCCTCTCTCTGGTACTAAGGAAAAGCGCGGCGTGGAGTTTCATCACTCGACACGAAAGTGTGGAACGGAGTGTCTTTACACTAGGTTCTCTCTGCATACCCTGTCACGAAGTAGATATATTATATAAACTTATTTAATGAGACAAGGAAACAATCATATTTTATATAAATAATATTTTTTTCAATCACCTGTCAATAAAAATGTTAACATTATTTTAATTTGCGTGAGAATATAACTTGACCAAATTCTCATTTCAATTAGAGAGAATACTAGATTTTTTTGTATATTGACTTTTTAATAGATACATTTTTTAAAAATATTATTTTGTTTAAAAATATAACTTTTTTGATATGTAGAAACATGAAAGCTCAGTTGTGGGGAAGTTGCGTAAGTTGTACAAGTTATTTTATTTTAAATATAATTATGTACGTAGTATAGACGATTCGTGTCCTAGCGCAGGGTGGTGGAAAACGTGGACGTCTTAATGGAAACGAAATGTCTTAACACTATGTACCCTCACCTACCAGGTTTTATGCGGGATACGACGTGAACCTAAAAAATATCGAACCTGTGATCTTTCTCGTATTAAGTAGCACTGATATCGTTTAATTGACATCTCAATATTATATATTGATTAAATTAATGGTAATAAAAATTAGTAGCTAATGATCATGTGTCATAAAACCTATAAAATAACGCCTCGTGGAACAGTTCGCTCTGGTTATTCACCTTAACAGTACGCGAAGGAAAGAATTTGTTGAAAAATTACCCTTTTTTTTTCGAAAACATGCTTATAAAAGAATATACAGTTTGCTATATTTGAATTTAATATTGAGGCACAGGAGATGGTTGTCGATTCGATTTCGAGTGGGTGTGGGTTGGTGGAGTGAATTGCTTTCCTTTCTTATTTCTGGTATAAAAGACGAAGCAGGGCGTTGGACAACGTCACTTGACGCAGTGCCTCGACAGTTAGGTGGTGTGTGGGAAACGGATTCCATCTGCCTTGCTATATGCTGGACTCAGCCTGAGACTAGAAACAAAAAATATATATATGAAAAAGCAAATTCTTCTTCTTTTATTTGGCCGTAATATAACAATAAGTTAAGCGAGTAGAGCCGCGTGTGGGTCGCTAGTATGTCACAAAGCCTATCAAAGCTCAACCACCCGTGCTTTCGCGATATTAGAACAGGCTGCCTTAACTTTAAATAGAACGTTACAATTTTTTATAAAACAAGTTCACATTATAATTTTATAACGAATGTATCTAAACCAGTTATTTTAAATGCTAACACTAAAGGCCGTTCTGTTCGTTCTGACCAAAAAAACTATTAACCACTTCTAATAGACTAGAAGAGGGAAATAAGTGGTTTTTTTTTAATTTATTATATTTTAGACGAGCTTTCTAAGTTAATATTTTAAAACGAGTGTGAATTTCAAAATATCCTTCCTTAGGCTGTCCTCTCGCAGTCGCTCAACACGCAAAACCTCGAGAATTCGCCAGAAATTGAGGAGCAGAGTGTCTTAAGAGTAGGTTCCCCCTGCCCACCGTTACAGACACAGACTGCCGGCCGACAGACTAAACACAATACGGTTGTGGGATCGATTCTCATTCGGAGTAACAAGACAAATTGTGACGTTGAGTTCCGTCACTCAACATGCATTGTCTCGGAAAGTGCGCGAAGATTGGGGAACTGAGTGTTTTATCACTCACTAGGTTGGCAGAGGCCAACCCTGCTACATGCGGCATACAGGCATGAAGTAATAAGAAAACGTAATTCTGGGGTAACATGTACAAATTAGGTGCCTATTTTGAGCTACGTCACGACCGCACGTAGGACATAGAAATTGATAATAAAATGTATTACATTAGTTTTTGTATGATACACGTGTAAATTATCTTTGCCAATTTCCGATTATATTTTATTTAATAGATATTTAACTTCACTTTTAGATCTAGAATAAGTTGTCAATTTATATTGTAAAAGTAGTGAATGCACGCAAATTTATTTTAAGACGTAAAATGAATTTATTTAAACAAACGGACCCTAACATATAAACCCTTTTCCATAGTAATTTCAAGAAATCCTCGTGAACAGAGTGTCCCACGTTGTCTCTGCCTGCAGGTACTTTACCGTGTAAATAGAACCCACTAGCTTCGCGTACAGCATAGCAGACACTTCCTTATTGCGCTGAAATAACTTAAAATACACATTATAGTACTTGTGCTTTATCTGATGCAAACGAGACTCGTAACAATGGAACCAAGCTTTGGCTTAAAAATCTATAAGGATACATAGTAGTCGAGTAGGTATCGCTAGTCGGTAAGTAGGTATAGGTTGGTGAGGTCAGTCGTGGCGGATTGTAAGCGCGACGGGCTGGGGGTTCGATCCCCACTCGAAGAAATTAAATATTTTATATTTTCATTTACTCGCTCTGATCGGCGTTGAGTTAGTTAATTGTCTTAACACTAGGTTCCGAGGTTCCTTCCGCTCTATGTGCGGGTTACGGTGTGACGCAAAAAAAGAGTAGGTATTTACTCAACATAGTAAATGTATTCCAATAATTAAACTTTACTGCAAATATATTAGATTTATATCAATAGAAGTGCTCGTTAAACTTTAAAATATGCTAAACAACAAAAAACTGATAATATGTAGGATCTCGAATTGAATAAAGACTTCCGCCAACGAAATTTATTAGTGCATAATCTAAAGTTATATCATTTTTCACAAAACTAAAGAACTTTATTCTCAAACTTCGAACACAATTCAATATTAAAAATTATTATCTTATTTTACATTACAATATAATAATTATAACTGTTTAGGGGATTTACAGTGACAAATATATAATTTATTTAATTTTAAAAATAAATTACTTAATTTTTTATTATATTATATACTACTAGTACTATATGTATTGTTTTTATCATTGACTTTTTATCATGAAAGAAAATATACACTTTCTTTCAAATAGAAATAAACAAGCGGAGTCAATGTTTGAGAAACTCTCTTTTCATTTTGTCTCAAGCTTACATGAATATACTACAGTAATGTCACTCCGCTGTCCGTCTGTCACCAATCTGTATTTCTGCCGCTAACACAAAAAAAGAACAGAATAAAATAAATATTTAATGGAAGTTCCCATATAATAAACACAGTTCTTTTGCCATTTTTATTGATTATAGAACTCATGCACGAAGGGTTCCGTACCAATGTAAGGAACCCGTGTGTGTGGTAACTGTGCCACATGGCACATGATACATTCTAAGTGCGGCAGATAACTCACTCTTACGTGAAATAATATAGCCTATAATCTATGTATAGATAACCATCCCCTCTGCCTACCCGGCTGTGTGCGGGGTACAGCGTGCAACTGATTCAATTTTTAATTTATACAAATAGTTTTTTTAACAGTTTGGACTGCTGGCTCCTGAAATAAGCGCGTTTAACCAGACAAACTCTTCAGCTTTATAAGTGTAGATAAATTTAAAATCCAAATTCGTAATTGCCAAAATCGTATGTAATAGTCCTTATAAAACAATCAAAAAGCTGAGTTCGTTCAAAATAACCCGCGACATGAATATGTATGGGGACGCGTGACATATAAAGGTTATATCTTACATATTATGTTATATATTATATTATATATGTGTAAACTAGACTACAGTAGGTACGGTCAAAGAGCTAGGTGTAGATGGCTGCACCTTTGATTATAGCTTTTTTTTACTTTCATTATATTTTTCTTGCCGAGCGCACAGTGCGCAAAAATTCGGAAAGCCTAACTACTCGATCGATCTTACTGTAGGTACTTGTCATTTGAGAAATGCTATTATACATTGATTGTTGCAGCTTTAATTGACTAGCGATTCAGCCCGGGTTTCCTCACAACTGGTGCATTATGTAAACACTAGCGCCAGCCCGCGGCTTCTTCACACACATTATTATTGTTGAACGTTCTCAGCTGAATAAACTGTTTGAATTTGTTTTTGAATAAATTGTGTGTTGTGCTTATAGTGACTATACGATGACGGGTGTTTATTTTTGTTTGTTAACAAATTTATCCTAAATATTTGATAACATATTAATATATTGCCATCTTAATAAAAATCTAGAAAATTGTGTGTTATAAGATTATTTAATAAAATAATAATATGCAAATAGTGCACCTACGGTTGCATACGACTTCGGTTATTATTCGGTTATTATATTAGGAACTATTATTTATATTTATAGTTTATTTAATATGTGTCATTTATATATTTCAATATTGTAATTTATTTATTTATTACTTATATACATACATAAAATTATACATAGAATTAATAGAATTTATATATTTCATAGTAAGTATTCGTATTTAGTATATTCATATGAAAGCGGCCGCAGTCGACAGAACCCGTAAGGAGTTATATGTTCTACCCTCTTGTCGACGGCGTATTTTATAACTCGCGGTCGATGCTTGCCGCTCGAGACGTTTTTCTTCCCAAATTCCCAAATCTTTGTGTTGCTTTTATTCGAGTATTTGTTCGTGTTTGACTTTCATGTGTACTGTGCCCTGTTATTGTTGTGTTAAATAAACTCTGTGCTTTTCGTAAGTACACTTTTTTTATGCACCATCAACACTACAAACAATTATTTTATCTTCAAGCTGTATTCAGATAATAATTGCAATAGGATACCTAGTGATGAGACACTCCGTCACCCAATTTCTGCTCAATGCTTAAGTCACCGCGTATGGAGTGGTTGAATTTATCATACGAAAGCGGGTATTCAAAAATAATTAATTTCCGAGTTGGCAACGAACCCACAATCATCGCGTTAATAGTCAGATGATTAACCACTACACTACGACGGTTTCCTCATGAATAAAAGAAACAGTTAAAATATTGTATAGTAAAAATCTTGTTCGCATTGTATTATAGTAGGCGTCAAGTTTCACTCTGGTCTCGTATGACTTAATTGCAGGCGACATTTTTGTTGTTGCTTTCCACAGCGCCATACGAATAATAGTTATTATTTTTAGAAAATAATATTTCTTAATCAACACGGTCTGTTAGAGTATAGAGATTAACGATATCTCATCAAAATCATTAATGTAAAAATGGGTGCCAAGTTCAAACCTGATACCTTATAACCTTTATTACCCTTTACCTTTAATAACCTTTTTAGCCTTTTTTATGTTTTACGCTGATCCTGCACATAGTACGGTAGACAGAGGAAGTCTGAGAACCTAGTGTTAAAATACTCCGTTAACCACTTTCCGCCGTGTTCTGGAGGCATTTCGTACTGAGTGAGTGATTCTCTGATCACCACACAAATGAAAATATAAAATATTCTATTCCCCAAAGTGGGACCGGAACTCACAATTGTCATGTATACAGTCTCACACTTGTGCTCCTGCGCCAAGACTGGCCTCATATAGGTACCATGAAAAACATTTTATAGTGCCTACTATTATATAATAAGATATTGTCTATTTAGTGTCTCCTAGAGCGTACGTTGAATAATGAATTGTTAAATTTAAACTCACAATTAAATATGTTAGCTCGGTCATTTGAATACATCTAACATTCAATACATGCAAAGTCAGTGGGCAGATAGTTTTTGTGTTTCTTTTTAGTCATTTACTATCGGAATGTCGTCTTAATGCCACAAGTCAGATTATACATACAATATGTGGCAAGTGATACACATTTTGTGAATTAATTTGTTTTGTGATTCCTCTTCAACATAATCATGTTTTATTGTATTATTGTATTATTGGAGTCTAGAACTAGTGATTAGGCACTATTTTCTCCAATTAAGTACTTAGGTTTGTAGCCACCCCTATCCTTAACAGCTTAACAAAATAGTCCAGACTAAATTGATGAATATCTTCTCCAATAAACTTTTTTTTTTATTTTACAAAAATTAAATAAAGATAATTTAATAATTGTTGACTTTTGCTTAAAAAAAATCATGAATTTTGATACTAAAGTTTTACTAGATTTTTTTATTTTATTACATGTTGTACAGTATGTTATGAAATATCTATAACTCTTAATTTTACCTTGAATTCTGCAGTTTCTGTGTAACAAGTCACTGCTACTTTACCCTATTATTATTTGCGATCGACTGAAGCCAGGAAGTTTTTTAATGGAGTAGCTGTCGATTAGAGACATCACTTTAGTGGCATTTGACATATGAATTTGTTTTAAAATATCTCGTCCATTATCTATGTAAATATAAAACTGAGCTAGAATGTTAGAATACATATATTTAGCTGCCTCGACATATATGCATAACTCGAAATCTTTGCATTATAAAGTTTAAAATAAGGTCTTGTCTAACAATATCCTTGACGAAACCAGTTGTAAGTTTAATGCCTCAGTTAACAGGTTATTTCTATCTGATATAGGATCGTATTGAAATCGCCAAATTGTATTAATGCTTTCCATGTCGGGATGTTTTAAAATGGTCTAACTATATATTTTGTAACTAATCGTTTATTGGAAAAGACAATTACAAATGGAATACTTTGTTTTTGGAGCTCTTTTATTATTAAACTAGCGGACGCGCGCAGCTTCGCTTACGTATTTAGGGGAGAATTCTAATAAACAATGAAACATGTGTTCAATTAAATATTTTTAAGAGTCTAAATTTCAAATTTTATAAAAATCGGTGGNTTGGAAAAGACAATTACAAATGGAATACTTTGTTTTTGGAGCTCTTTAATAATAAGAAAAAATCAATTTTTTTTTAGTCGACAGAGAGAAACTTAACTTTTTAGAGGACCATCCAACTCACAGCTATTAAAAAATATTTTTTCTTTTAATATTTCATTTCTCGGAGATATTTTTATTATATTTTTTTTTCTACAAAGAATATTTTGTTAGTGCGTCCAGTTAGGCACTTTAAAACTACAATGACGTATAAAACTGCGTTATCAATATTAATGCTTAGATTATATATTTTTTCTGCTGCTTCCATTATCTACTTAAAATTCGAGAATCGTGACATACGCTTTATATTTTATATAATCGATCCAGTCGCAATGGATGGATGTAACCCACAGGTGCACATTTTATTATATATATATATATATATATATATATATATATAATGATATTTAGATATATTCTCATTAGGTTAAGTTTTGAAAAATGGAGCAAAATATTAACTTATATGTATGTTTAACTTCGTAAGTAATTATGTGTTATTAGTGCAAGTTCTACCTTTGACTACATTTTAATAGATTCCTTAATAAATGAATCTGGTTTCTCATATATGTTTTATGTTAAAATGATCACAATTGTCAAGCCACACGTAAAACTTGAATGAACCTGATTATGAACAACTGTATTTTTTTTTATTTTATTCTAAATTTCAAAATATAAAAATTTTATAAGTTTCTCATTTATTCTATTACATTTTTTCTTTATCTAATTGTCCATATAAATTCTATACATTGTTTTATAAAAAAATATATCACTGCTGAGGCTACTCTTGTATTGACGCTGATATTAGATGGTCCCACTGATTGATAACATATAAAAAAAATGGTCGTGTTAGAAACGAGATGGTTTAATGATCTAGTTCAGACAGGTTCAATTGTAGAAGCCAATTAATAATTATTTATTTGTGAATGCCTGCCGTGTGGAAGCGTACTTACTTTCAGGTAATAATATTTAAATTCGTTTTTATTAAAGTTTTAGTTTTACTAGCTACGCTATCTAGTGTTAAGACACTTCCCACTTCCACGTTCCCCTCTTTCTGCCCAAAATCTGAGATGTTGTCTTTTGAATGTAAGAACTCAAGGCCGCGCATTTTTTTCTATAGCAAGAAAATGAAAATTATTTCAATATAATATATATATATTCAATATAATTTCAATATAAACTCTAGTAAGGTAAATACCCACACTGACGCACTGTGGCGCTGCGCCATTAACAGTACCTTATTTTACATATCCCAGTCTCTTTTCACTAAACGAGTATAAAAAGCAAACCATTAGTTTCAATTAATTAATTTGTTTATACATATATAAAATTGTTGATTATCTATCAAACGAAGTCCTCATTTAAATCCTAATTTTTATATGCGATTCGACAATCATATTAATTATTAATATTGATCTTGGCGCCCCTTCTTATCAACTTTCAACTCATTTTCTTAGCTTCACGCTGTACACGCATATTGGTGAATCTCCACTCTATTTCCCGTCGAATTTTTGAGAGGTTCATTGTTACCAGATAGATCAAAGAAATTAAAATAATTCATTTCTCCGAGTGAGAATCAAACCCACGACTGCCGCGTGTACAGTGCGCAAATTTAATATTAATCAACCTAATTACATATTAATTCGAATATTTCATACTTATCGTGCGAACTACTTACATTTAATCTTCTCATCGAACTCTTCTAAATTAATGTCACTAACCGTTCAACGGAAGTTATACATAGTTTGAGTTTATTAGAGAAAAATATTTTGCCTTTAATGTTTTGCGAAGTAAAAAGTTCCGCCACTCAACACGGAATGTCTCCAGAATTCGGTGGAAAGTGGGATGCAGAGATGTCTTAATAGGGAACGAATTATCTCAAATGCAGGTTCCCACTACTACTATCCTGCTAAATGAATATAATCAATATAATCCTAAAAATTTTTCTGTGCGTGGCGCACAGAAAAATTTCTTTGCGATTGACGACTAGTTCAATATAAAACCTGCTTCTATTATCTTTCGTAGAAATTTACGACGAAAGCTACTTAGGTATGTTAAAAATGAAAAGTAGTCCACTTTATTAATGTAGGTATATGATAGATGTAAACTGATATTCAACATTGATTGCTATTAGTATACTGTTGCATGTGATAACATGCAGTGTGCCTATAAAGGAGAACTGAGTCACTAAACTCTTTTAGATTTTTATACAAAAAAAATCGGCCATTATAATATTTGGTTTTTAATTTTGAACTCATTACTATCACATATATTTAATTAATTAGCTACTATTTAACTGCGTCACACATGATATGTTGTAAAAAATAAAGAATTTTTGCCAAATCAAAATCAATAAATTATAAAAAAGTAGCACCAGTATTTTATCTCTGCTCCGATTTTTTTGGTCCACAGTAATAAGATCTACAGCCTACGAATTGCTAATTAAATAATCAAAAGCATTTTGCGATCACTCTTATTTTATATGGGCATTGGTCATAGATAGATATGTTGGACGCTCACTAGTGGTAGTGGTAGTGGTAGTGGTATGTGTGACGCGGTGAAATGTTCCAACGGTGCTTCGTGGTGGCCAATTTTGTGAGTTTTGTGGGGTTTTTTTTTTGTATATTTGACCCCCGACGAAAATAAGGGGNTAATTAAATAATCAAAAGCATTTTGCGATCAGTCTTATTTTATATGGGCATTGATCATAGATAGATATGTAGTGGTAATGGTATGTGTGACGCGGTGAAATGTTCCAACGGTGCTTCGTGGTGGCCAATTTTGTGAGTTTTCTGGGTTTTTTTTTGTATTTTTGACCCCCGACGAAAATAAGGGGCTGTTGTAAGTTGTGTTTGTGTTTGTGTGTGTGTGTGTGTGTGTCTGTATGTTTTTTTGTTTGAAAGGTGACTTAATCGAGAGTGTTCTTAGCTATGATTTAAAAAAAAATGTGCAGCCGTTTGAAAATTATACTATCTTTTATAATTGTTTGTTTACTTTTTGGTGTTTTTTGTGTCGTAAATATTTAATTATTATCAAATATTATTAATTAATTGTAGAGCCTTAGCATTGATTGAATCAACCACTGTTACGGTTACTTCTTAATGTGTTTTTTTTTTAATATTCAATTATCAATTAGCTTCACGCTGTATTCCGCACACAGCAGGGTAGGCAGAGGGAATCTAGTGTTAAGAGGCTCCGTTCCCCACTTTCTGTTTTTTTTTTTTATTTTCGTTTCTCGAGTCCGAATTGAACCCACAACCTGTCGCGTTGACAGTCACACGCTCGCGTCCCTGCGCCACCACTAGCTTCAATTTTCTGACTAATTCGTATTAATCTACCGCAGAGTGATATGTCGACGCGCAGTAGCGCGTCCGCGATCCGTGCGCGACGCGGACACAAGGAGCGCTCCAAGAACTTCACCGAATTGGAGAAGCGCACCGTGCTGGAGCTGATCGCGAGGCACCGGGACGTGCTCAGGCAGGGCAGGTCGAACAACGCTACCAATCGCAGTAAACAGGTTAGATTCTTTTTTTTAAATAATTTAACACTGTTTCACGCGTTTCTCGCGCAGGGTGAGCGGTAAGCGAATGTAAAATTAGATTTTTATTTTATTTTTTTTATAATAATTAAATTGAAATATAGTTTAATCGATTAAATGTTGTTTTGAGAATAAACTATAAGAAAAATCTAAGAAACTAATATTGAAACGTCACATTTTTTTACACTAGGATAATGACGAAAGTATGTGAGAATTTATTTCTATTAATATATTTTTATCTACGCCTGATATCACTATCACGTGGGAAAGGCATAGAGGACGTGGTGATAAGTCACTACTTTTGTACTCATTATTTAGAGGTGTTGGGTATTTTATAAAGAAGCCCAACGCCGGGTTTTGATTTCTTTTTAAGTTTAAGTATTATATTAAATTTACTGGTCTATTCTCTGGAATTCAGTTTAGGTGTATATTTTTTTAATAAACATACTGTATTAGAATTGACATATTATTGTTGTTTCAGTTCATATTGTTGCATATTACGTATGTTAACACTTTTATTCCTTTATTAAGATAAAGGAAACAGTTATCGAAAATATTTTATCACTTGTCTTTAAGGCATAGCGATGCCTTAAAGACATGATGAGGTACTAGGTTCCCTCTGCCTACCCTGCTGCTGTATCAATTTCATTTCCGCGAGTGGGGTCGAACCCACGACCAGTCGTGTGTCAGTTTGTAATTATCACATAATTAATTGATAAAATACTGAAATACTAAATATTGCTTATCTTAACAATTACGAGCAAATTCTTCAGTTTAAATGGCGATTAAGCCCTACGTATATTATTTATAAGACTAAAGACATTCCGTTCCCTTTAAGACACTTCCGTTTCCCACTCTCAGTGAAATTCTGGGGCATTGCTTGTTGAGTGGTGGAATTCAACGCCGCGCTTTGCAACGGTGCCAGCCAGAGCGAGAAAATGTAAATGTTAAATATTAAATTTTCTTGAGTGGGAATCAAACCAATAACCTGTGTGTGCGCTGACAGCTAGAACCCACTAGTGAGTACGGTATCGTTTCATGAATTGATATAGATTTCAATTGTTTATCGTACACGACCTTGTTTTTATTGAATAATCGCTTTATCGATATTATTATACCTAACATCTCTTACGTATACAGTTAGTTTACTTTGTTATTTTTTTTTTATATGAGACAAGCATTTTTTATCATATTTTCTCTAAATATTTATAATTATTTTATGAATATTTTTATATATTTATATCCCCACATTTATTTTTATATATTTATAGTTTAAAAATATTATACTTATAGGTTAATATTTATTGAAACAATTGTACGTAAGTGTGGACTAGGCAGACATACCTATATATATTGCGATATTTTCCTTGGTATTTCTTTGTATATGTGTTAAAATACATTTTTTAAATTAGGGTTCCTTACTTTAATATTTATAAACAGAACCCTTATAGGAACATTTTGTAGTCCCTCTGTAGAGGTATCAAGCTGAAATTAAAAAATATTTCAAATTATCCAATATCTAATAAATCTAAATATCAGGTCTATGGTCCCCAGGAACACAGGAAAAAAACAAGCTTCTAAATCAATGCAATGAAAAGTTTTTGATGCATTTAGTAATCAAAATGTATAGGGTACTTTCCGTGGACCATACTGTTATGAATGTTGGTACGAAGTGAGAACTTAAGTGTCTCTACTTTTATAAATTTTACTTCCCGTTGACCGACAATACAATACTGAAATTAGTACGGGAGCCTCGGTGGGCGAGTCCAACTAGCACTTTTAGAGCTTTTAACACTAAGACACTTCTGTTTCCCACTTTCTACCGCAGTCTCGAGGAAGTTGAGTAGCGGAACTTAACGCTGCATTTTGTCTCAAATCTTTAACCCACATATCATAACCACAACAGGCTGACAGAGTGATGAGTGGCGTAACTCGACTGCGATACTTTACTACTGACTGTGCGACTTAAAAGTTGCGTGGATCAATGGAATAGTTTTATGCATTATATCTGATAGCTGATAGGTACAGACAAACATACACGCTTTCTTTTATTATCGTACAAACAAACAGAGGCACTCATTTCTTTAATCAGAGACAACTGGTCTACAGCTATAATTTAATTATTTTTTTATTATCTCTTTATCGTTGATTTGGTATCTTGTTGTTACCTTTATTTTTAATTGAGTACCAAATATTATTGAATATTTAGCTTAATGCCGTATCACGCACATAGAAGGGCAGGCAGAGGGAACCTGTGAACCTTAAATTAAGACTATCTGTTCCCATTAGGACACTTCCGTCCTCCACTTTTCACTGAATTCGGGAGCATTGCGTTTGGAATGGTAGAACCCAATTGCGCTTGCCTCCTTGCCACAATGAGGAAATTAAAATATTAAATAAATTACCTTGACTGGAAATCGAACCTGCAACGATTACAGTCACACACTTGTCCTTCCGCCACGACTGGATATTTAATGAATAATTTTCCCTTTTGCCTAATTTTTATTCTTAATTTGTAAAAATCGTCCTACACAAACGCTCACAACATGAAAATATGTTAACCTAAGAGTTTCGACGTAGCTCGATGAGATCAAATGGACTGAAGGATCTCCAAGAGACGTTGGGGACAATAAAAGTATTTTGAACATTTGAATATTTATTTGTATGCAAATAGTAAATTGGAATGTTAGTAGATTCAAATCCGCGAAATTTTAAGACATAAAGCTGCTCACATACCTACCTATTTAATAACAGATTATCCTCTCAAACCACTTTTATTTNCACGATTACAGTCGCACACTTGTCCTTCCGCCACGACTGGATATTTATTGAATAATTTTCCCTTTTGCCTAATTTTTATTTTTAATTCGTAAAAATCGTCCTACAGAAACGTTCACAACATGAAAATGTGTTAACCTAAGAGTTTCGACGTAGCTCGATGAGATCAAATGGACTCAAGGATCTCCAAGAGACGTTCGGGACAATAAAAGTATTTTGAACATTTGAATATTTATTTGTATGCAAATAGTAAATTGGAATGTTAGTAGATTCAAATCCGCGAAATTTTAAGACATAAAGCTGCTCACATACCTACCTATTTAATAACAGATTATCCTCTCAAACCACTTTTATTTACAGACTAAAAAAAGAGAAGGAACCTAGTAAAAGCCTTCTCTCGATGAATAGAGACATTGAGACATTGAATCTTCAGTCGTCAAACACTACGTCGCGTCGCGCTTCGTTTTGCTATGTCCGTGAAATGAGAATAGCTTTATTCCCCCGTGTGGTAATCGAACCGACAACCGTCGCGTTGCCAGTCAGTCGCTGGCCTCTAGATAATACGTACGTAGCGTTTTAAGTCTTTTATAAATATCTACACTCTAATCCCAAATTTTTCTATTCAGGTTAATAGGAATTCTGAATAAGACGACACTCTCGTCGTGGATAAATTGCTGTGTGGCCTATTTAATATTATAATGTAACTTGTTATTGTTCGTGACTTTGCTTGCGTTGACTAAATAATTCTAATACAAACAAAAAGTTTTTTTTCTTAAGATATAAATGGAGAATTTAAAAACAAATTGCGAGTCGGTCTCGTGCATGAAGGGTTCCGTAACTTTCGTAAAAACGGTAAAATAATCACATCTGTTTAATCGGAACCCCCTTAAATATTTATATTATATTATACATAATCTCCAAAGATTTCAACTATCTAATTATGACGATTCTCTAGGTATAGCCTGGTGACAGACGGACAAACAGACAGCGTACCCACGTAACCTTACTAAATAACTTTAATATCAAATAAGGCATGTATGTTATTAAAGCAATAACTGACCGCCATATACATATAGTATCAGTTACATGACGAGTAAACTAAAAGACGCGAAACGCTGACATTCGGTAATGCGATACCGTGTTTCGTTTACTAAGTAATTTGCCTCGTGGAGCTCTGCGCTGTAAGGCGTAGCGTAGACTATATTGGTACTAGCTCGTGACGCCGTTGTAGTCGAGTTCGATTCCCACTCTGGCATATACAATAATACGTTTACATCAGTATAACACATAGGGTTACTTTATGAAAAGATTTTGTATAATATGTCTTTATTATAATAGTACCTAAATGTAAGTGAATTACATTTCTCGGCTATAGCAATACAAAATGCGATGTTAAGTTACGCCAGTCACTGCGAAATATAGTACGTAAAATAGTGCTCGAGCCGTACGAGATAAATATGTAATCGTATCATGTTCTAACCTTTACAAAGTTTCATCTATCGTAAAACGATTATTTAGCTGTTTTACTAGTCGATGAAATAATATACTTTAGTTATTTCAAATCTATGGCGGTCTGCTGATATACTATAATCTTGGTATACAAAATAAAATAACTTGTAAAACATGGAAACATGGAAAATAAAATAACTTGTAAAACATGAAAACGTGGGCGTGGAATACCTAAGGCTTTGAGGCTGTCTGCATTATTTTCTTTTCCTCGCTCTATTTACAAGACGTATGGCGAGGCCGTGACTAGTGCCACTCAAGAAGCTGGTCTTAACACTAGGATCGCTCCGCCTTAACTGCTATGTGCAGAATACAGAGTGAAGCAATTTTTAAACATATACCAACAGAATTCCATGAAAATATTTGTTATATCTACAGAAGTAACGTTTCTATAAAAGGCACCAATAAAAACTATTACGGTGGTAGTAAAGGTTAACACATTAATGGACTGCACTTGAGCGTTGATCGTGTAGTTAACCTTTTGTCACCTAGTACGAACTAGACAAGAATGCCGAAATTTTTTTCTTGAATGAGGCTTATCTATATTTATAAAATTCTTCAGTTACCGAGTCACTGTGTAGACAACGCACAGACTAAACTACTAGACTTAAAAAGTTGATGAGTTGAAGTTGAGGCATGTAGATAGATTAAGGGAGTGTAGGGGAGTACTAACACAGGATTTTTTGAAATTCCTGTGGGAAGCGAATAAAGGCCGGTCACTCCGGATAAAAACGGAAATTTTCCTTTTTGCGTCTCAAATTCCACACAAATAAAGTCACGGGCGACGACTAGTATCTAGATATATGTATATTTTCACACACTTCTGATAAAAAAATAAGAAAGTTTAAGCATTTAATTAATCACATTTTCTTTTTTAATTTTTTAATTAGGTACTTTTTTGAAATTTCTATTGTTTTCTTCTGTATAATTAAAATTACATATTCTGTAGAACGTATATAAAACTTTTCCGTTCAACTTTGTAAGCTCTTTTTTGAAGTCGGTAAAAGGTAACACGAAGTTGTTCTCCTTAATTTCCAGCTGGTCTGGTCCACCATCTGCGAGGAGGTGAACAAGCGTTGCGGCGGCGACCGCCCGAGGACGCCCGCCCAAGTTAAGATGTGGTACGAGAATTACAAGAAGAAATGCAAGATGCGCGCACACGAAACGCAAGTATGTATTTTTAGGCAAAATAAAATTCCTAAATCTCATTTCCTATAAGTATGTATAGATACTATGAATCTGTATGAATTATATAATGAGGTCGTCGTGGCGGAACGGAAAAGCCAAAGAGTGTATACGCAACGATTGCGGATTCGAGTTCCGTTCAGGGAAATTAATTATTTTCATTTCCCTATTTCCCAGTCCCTAAAATGTGGCTGTGCGTAGGGGACGGAGTTTCTTAACTCTAGGTCCCCTCTGCCTTCTATATGTATATGCGAGATAAAACATGAAGCTAAAAAAATGATCATATAAATTACAACAAAGTTCATTCATTTTCGTTCCAGCAACCACCGACCGACACACCCGGATTGCTCGACGGCATGCTCTGGCACAACATACACCCTTTAGATGTCAAAGGTCAGTGTTTCTTTTCTGTTTTAGTGATATACCACTCTGTTTTTTTAAGGATATTTTTAAATTTAGTACTTATATTTAATATCGACCAAGTGCCATTATCTATAAAACGGCAAAATAATCAGGTTTATTGTATCAGAGCTCTTTTAAATATTTATTTAATACTGTTATTTAGCATTTGATTTATAGCGGCAGAAATACATAAACTATGAAAATGTTAACTATCTATCTCGTTATATGATATACAACCTGATGATAGACGGAGAGCCAGTCAGCGAAGTCTTACTAATAGGGTCGCGTTTTACCCTTTGGGTACGGAACCCTAAAAATGTTATCTATTTCTTTAAATTTTGTCAGTCGAAATTATAACGAAACAATATACGTGAAAATGTAAGATTAGTTGAGGCCAGTTGTGGTGCAAGAGCACAATTAGTTTATAGTAAACGCGACAGGTTGTGGATTCGATTCTTTCGACTCAAGGAAATTAAATATTTAATATTTCCTTCCCTCTGCATATCTTATCACTTACTATTTATATTCCTAATAATCTTACTAACATTATAAATGTGACTGTTTGTAAGGATGGATGCTTGTTCAAAATATCAAGCAAAATCTATTGAACAGACTTAGGTGAAACTTTACAGTTATAGATTTAAAATTAGAATAACACATAAGCTACAATTTATTCATAGATTTTATATAATTTGGTCAAAATACAACAATAAATTTATATTTAAAATATTAATTTCCTCGCTCTGGTAAAGACGCAAGCGCGGCGTTGAGTTCCGCCCTCAATACAAAGCTTCGAAAATTCGGTGGTGCATAAGGATGTGGTGTGCGTAATGGGTACATGTGTGTGACGTGTACAGTGTGAAGCTAAAATAATTATAAATGTTTCAGACGAAGAGGGCGAAGCGACGACCAGCGCGGAGGGCGCTCACAGCGTCAAAGACGACGACTGCATGCCCGTCAATGTGAGTGACATATTCTATATAATTTAGTAGAGTAGGCGGAGGAAATCTAGTGTTAAGACATTATGTTAAAAATTCATCAATTAGATAGTTGAAATCTTCACTTTTAGCCGAATTCTGGAGACGTTGCGTGTTGAGTGGCGGAACTCAACGCCGCGCCTTTGCCTCTACACTGAACAATAAAATGGAAATATTAATTTAAATAAATATCTGATTTCCTCGAGTGGGTTCGACCCACAACCAGTCGCATTACATTTCACACGCCTCTGAGCTATATTTTAAATTGGCTTTTATTTCCTGTAGATGTCAAACGGCCGCCTTTCAACGAACGACAGTGACGACACGATGCCAAACGTGCTCGAGCCACAAGTGCAAATAATTCCCCACTCACCTCCTACGCCCCCCCTTAAAATTAACCCCCTAACGCTCTCAACGCACCTACCCCTAATAAACAACCCCCTAGCGATAGAACAAGCGAGGATTCAGCAAAATTTCCTACAAAAATTAAACGAATTATCAAATACGCCGTTGAACTTAAGCCATTTAGACGACGATAAAAGGAAAAATGGCCAAAATGAACGGTCCGAGGAACAAATGAAAACGGATTGTGCGACGGCAACGGAAGAGGAACGTTTGTATTTCACAACGAAAAGACAACACGCAATATGGGAGCACGAGGCCAAAATGAAAATACTTAATATGGAACTGCGACAGAAGGAAGAAATATTTTCCCTCCAAAAACAACTTTTTTTAATTGAGCTCAGATTAAAAATGGACTTTCTAGAAAAGGCTAGTGCTAAATGAACTGCGGAACACAACGCCGCGCGGTGTCCTGTTACCAGAACTAGGTAATGACACGTTATATGGGCGCACGAAAATAAAAACAATATGGAGCTCCAGCAAAAATATGAAATATTTTCCCTCAAAAAACAATAATTACTGACCGTCTAGAAAAGGCCAGTGCTAAATGCGTGGTACTCAACGCCGCGCGTCGTCTTGTTACCAGAGTGAAGTAATGAATATAATTCAACTTCTGTTTTTTATAGATGGAAGATACAGGAATGAGTTCAATTTGATTTTGTTTTAGATTTTTTAAGGTAACTATTTTTATTATCTCAAGAAAAGGGAAATATCATTGTGTTGTTACTTACAACTACAACAAACTGGAAAAGTTGGTATGAACAATGTTATACAGCCATAGTTACTGTGCCATCTTTTTTTCTTTTTTTTTAATATTAACTTGTCAATTCATGCTAATTTTTTAAATATATTTATAATTTTTGGGTAAAATCGCTTCCATAGCAGCTTTATTTGATGAAAGAGTAGTGTAGACTCGAAGGCATTTTGGTACAAAAAAAAAGAATATTATTTTCGTTAAAAACCATCGTACCAAATGGGTTTTGAAAATGTGATGATTAAAGTAAGCTAACATTATTTTTGTAATCTTTATTTTGCATAGCCTATTTTGTACTTTTTTTATAGTTTTAGTGCATCAAATGTGCTTAAAATATCGTTGTAGCCGCGTGTGTAGGCGGTTTTTATTTTTTCTATAAGTATTACACATTTTGTTTCAACGGCAGCTAACGATCATTCAACCAAACTGCCAAATATTATAGAATTTCGCGTAATTGTTAATTTTTTAATGTTTCTAGGTACTTAGTGAGTATTTAATGTTTTTTTTTCATATTTAGGCTATAGATTCCCGCTTTTTGGGGTCAACTTTTGACATTTAGTGTCGAGTCCTTTGGCAAAATCGTTTAAGTGTATACTAGTCTAGTAAACTTACATGATTTTTTAAAGTGGTCATTATATAGTCTATTCACGCACATAACGTAATATTATTAAAAACTGCTGTTCACGGATCGTTTTATTTTTGAGATGTTTTTTTATATGAAAGCGTTTGATTTATATATCTATTGATATAAATGTTCGTAACGCTATCCACCGATCAGTTTTAATGCAGTTTTTAATGTATTCGCCATATTTGTTTTCTTTTTAATAATATACTCTCTTTTTTAATTTCCACTTTAAAAAGTCACTTTATCGAGTCAGCGACGTGCCAATAACGAAAACCATTGTTATGTAATTATTATTATATATAGTTACTACATTTATAAGATATAAATAAAAATAATAATAATTTTATTATTATTAAAAAAAATACGTAAAATTTAGACAAATACGGAAAATTGAAATTCGACACGTTATTACGGATGATATTAATAATATTTAAGTAATTTATATATATAAAATAAATAAATAGTAGAACAAAATAATAAAAGTCAGTACAAAAGTGTTGCTAGAAAACAAAATGTTATTACCTCATTCAAACAGTGTATTGTAAATAAATAGGTGTAGTTTTTAAAGTTTTAGAAAACCGTTTTTTATATGAGATTTGCTTTTGTTTTTGACGTTTCACTCGAAGTTGCCAGCTAAAATAAAATTATAGTTGATAATTTATTATCCATGGCAACACGTTTTAACAGCAATTATATAATGTGATGTATTCAGTACGATCTCAATACAAAGTAAATGTTTTTTATTGAAATGATGCCATCTGTTGTACAAGTATTGATGTATTTCGTATATTTTTCTTATTTTTCAGTTAAGTTAATCTGATTAAATTGGATATTATTGATATTGAGTAAAGAATTTATTTTCTGTTCCGATGATTTTTATTTTGTATTTTCTGTGTAACCATAATAAATAAATAAGTGTCAAAGGAAAAAAATCTAAAAAGGAACTTCACAAAAAATTTGAGGCATTGCGTCTTTAACGCCGTGCTGCGTTTAATAGATGAAAATAAATGAATAATTCGAAATAATCATTCAAAAATGAAAATGAATTAATCATTTGAAATAATCATTCAAAAATGAAAAATTAATCATTCTCCCATGTGGAATCGATCCTACAGCCGTTACAGTCTAACGCACATCGCCAAGACCGCTTAAAAATGACCTTGTTTCAACTATTTCATATTATTATACATGTTCATATACAGAGTGAAGCTTAATCAACATTAACCTAATTTTCACATCTTAATTCTTCAAACGACAATAAACAAAATTTATTTGAAATATTATTAAAAAAAGATAAAAGTACTTAGTATTCCATAGATACACTGTGTGGTGGTGTGCCATACAAGTCAAGTTACATCCCAGTGGCTGAGACGTTTTTTTTATAGAAAAAGACAAACGAGCGTACGGGTCACCTGATGGTAAGTGATCACCGCCGCCCACGACCCCGTGTAACACCAGAGGAGCTACAAGGGCGTTGCCGGCCCTTAAGTTGGAAATATACGTTTTTTTAAGGGATTCAAGTCGTATCAACCTAGAAACTCTGCCGCACGTAGGCTATTCCACAGTTACGTGGCGCGTGGAAGGGAGGCGATCCTTTGAAACTGCGCCGTATTGGAGTGCCACGTATCCAGATGGTGTGTGCTGATAACCTCCAGTGTCTTTAAGGTTAACTTGGCCTTGCTTTTCAGATGATCGCGATACTGGCAGTCACTCGAAACGCTAAGTGCTGTTACACAAATGCGGTCATCTCTTCTGTGGAGCTCCTTTCTCTAACGACACCAAATTCTCATATGATATAGGAATAGAATTATGATCATGTGCGTAGGAATGGAAGGGTGAGAGCAACGAACCCATCTCAGAATTTTAATAAAAAACATTAATTTGCTTCAACACAAATAAAGCAACATTGCATCATTAAACAAACTGTAGACATATTTCTGTAGAATTTAACTATACATTATGAATTTTAGGGTATAAAATGGCATATATAGGATAAGAGACGGTTCGTACGTACGAAATATATTTCAAGTTTTGATCAATCATAATGTCTTGACACGTGCACATTTTCTGCTGTAGCTACTTATTCTTTTAAATATTTAGCGTTATTATTTATGAAATCTGCAATAATTACTAGAATTGGAACAATATCTTCCAAGAGAATACTTCTCAAATTTTAAAAATAATGGTGTTTTTAATTAATTTCTTTAAGCATAATGTAGATTCACTCCAGCTTTTTTGGTAATCTTCTATATATATAAAAGGACTTGTCCTCACTGACTGAGGTAAGACGCACGCACAGCCGTAACCGCTGATGGTAGAAACGTTAAATTTGGACAAAAGTTTACTTTCGTAATCTGGACATCCACTAAGAAGGGATTTTGAAAAATTTTAACCCTAAGGGGGTGAAATAGGGGTTGAAAGTTTGTATGGAAAAAATTTTAAATCGGCACCGATTTTTATAAAATTATAGATTGTGATTCTTAAAAATATTTAATTGAATACGTGTTTCACCGTTTTTTATAATTCTTCCCCTAAGAGTGCAAATAAGGGGTTGAAAGTTTGTATAGAAAAATCTTTAAAACGCCACCGATTATTATAAAATTTGGAACTTAGACTCTTAAAAATATTTCATTGAACACATGTTTCGTGGTTTATTTAAATTCATTCCCTAGGGATGTAAATAAGGGATTGAATGTTTATATGGAAAAATCTTTAAATCGCCACTGATTTTCATAAAATTTGAATTGAGACTCTTAAAAATTTTTCATTGAACATGTGTTTCATGGTTTTTTAGAATTCACCCCTAAGCAATACGCAGGCGAAGCTGCGCGCGTCCGCTAGTATACATATAAAGAAAATTACACTTAGGCTGATTATTATGAAATTACATAAGTTGTTTTCAATTAACTTTTTTTTCTACTTGAAATAACAATTTTTATTTTGCTTTTAACAATTTACAAATTTGAAAAATTAATGTAGTCCTTTGGTAATGGTGTTTTTGAACTTAATTACCGCTGTCAATAGATCAAGCCGTAATGTCAGATCCTTCTAGTTGGTCCTTAAAATGTCACAACTGGTAGTATTCTACCAATCGCTTATTTTGATAAACTATAGTAAATAAATGTCTTTTCATTATGGAGAGGAAGGTATTTTTGCAGAATAATATATGTAGAGCTTGTCTGAACGATGCGTCGAGTTATAAATCATTACTGAACACAATGGACGCGGACAATCGCACTGTTTTGGAAGTTCTTTCCTTCATAACTAATATTAATATCTCTATGAAGGATAATCTCCCGAAGCAGGTTTGCAACGATTGCTTTGTTACAATATGCAAGGCTGATGAATTTATAAAAATGTGTATTCAGTCAGAAAACTTATTAGAAAATGAATTATTCAACTCTACTATAGAGTCAGGTAAAACTGAAAAACTATTTTACGCAACTTTTGATATAGCAGAATCCTCTGGGGAAGATCAAAAACCTAACTATCTGAACTATTCAAATAAGTTCGATAGTTTAAATGTTATTAAAGAGGAGGATGATGAGTTTCTTCAAGAAGACATGAAAAATTTAGCCGAAAATATTGCTTTACAAAATAATGAATTACATGACACGAGTAGTACAGATAGTGCATGTACCGGTCAGTATGAATTAGAATCAAATTTAAAAGAATGCAAACATTTGTATGAGAAATATAACAATAGTATTGTTAAGAAAGAATTAACTGATACAAAAAACCAAGAAATAAATCGAAAGTCTTTATTGACTTGTCCAGTTTGTGATGAAGTGTTTGAATTTTGCACATTATATGCACTCCATTTGAAAACTCATAAGAAAAAACCTAAAGTTAAACATAAAAAACTGAAAAAGACAACTAACATCACAATTCCGTTGTCATGTATAGAGTGCAATGAACATTTTCCAGATATGACTTTCTTGAAAACACATTTATGTAATCACAATGACATTAAAAAACAAGAAGAAATAACTAAACTTCAGTGTTCAATGTGTATGCGCCATTTTGATCGAAAAATATCATTAATAGCTCATATGAAAAAACATAAGGAGAAGGCTAAGACAAAATTTTTATGTAAAGCTTGTAAACGAGAGTTTCAACATCAGGCACATTTAGATAATCATATAGTCTTAATTCATTCTAAAGAAAAAGGTAATTATTTTAACAAAAAATAATAATGTTTTCACTTACTCAGTTTGTTGTGGCATAGCAGAACAGTGTTAGATTGTAAACACACTGGTTGTGGGTTCAATTCCTCTAAATCAAGTATTTCGGTTTTTCTCATTTTGATAATATAACAAAGTGCATTGTTAAGTTCTGCACTCAACACACAGTATTTTAAAAGTTGTGTGGTGTGTGTGGAACAGAGTGTAGATGTAAAGAATTTATTAATAATATTAATAAATTCTTTACATCTACACTCTGTTGCACTCTGTTGCCTGTTAATTGTTATTGTTGCCCTTTTAGTAAAGAACTAGATACTTTTTCTAAACTTACACACAATAATGCATGTTTCATATCTAACTTTACATATAATAACTAAATAAAACTATTGAATAATAATAATATCGCACCCTTAAAATTATAGTGACCAATTTAAAAAATCATGTTTTGGGAAATGTAAATAAATATTTGCACAATTATGTTTTTGTACAAAAATTTGGCTTACAAAATTATTTTATATGACACAGTAGTAAATGTTTTTTAAATTAATTGTTTATTTATTTATCTATATTATTTCTTTCTTTCTCAAAATCATGGTTTTTTTTCATATTTCATCAGGTCACTATAATTCTAAAGGTGCAATATAAAAAAAATAATTATTACTATCGGCCCCCCCGCGGCTTCGCCCGCTTGAACTACATGATTATTCATTTAATAAACAGAATTGACTGACACTCAAATGTGTTGATGTCAATGAATAATTTAATTTACTCATTCAGAAACAGCCTTAAATGTTAAATTATTGATTTGGGTAAGGATTTATAATATTCTTTGTAAAATAACTGTAATGATTGCATAATAATTAATTGAATAAATGAATTGAATATCAAATCAATAATAATAATTGAGAACCTCCTCCTTGTTTTGAAAGCCAGTTAAAAATACAGATTAATTACAGACAAATACAGATATGGATTGCTATATATTTGTCTACAATCCATATCTATACTTGAGTTCATTCAAATGATTGAACCGATTGACCGATGAATGAACCTATATGATACAAACTTTAAATGTTAAGCTGGATTCAAACAAAGAAGTTGGTGAAAGTTTTGAGTGAATTGGTTTAGTACTTTCAGAGATAAGCGTGACCACACATACAGACAGACAAGAAGTTAAAAAATATATTTTTGCTTTCTATTATTCTTTTTAAGTACCCCTCTATGCATTTTAGTACAGTATGTACAGATAAAATATTTTGACTGTTTTATTATATATATAGAGATAATATACACAGTCAATCTGGGTAACTATGACAGATACGGGCGATAATTCTTTTCATTCATAGACATTCACATAAACCTTTTAAAATACATCAGTATAGAAGACAATCTGAATTTGGTATTCAGTTTTGTTACCTGAATTTTAAAAATTTGTAAAAGCTGAAAAGCTTTTGTTACCCATTTCATGGGGGTAACTTTGACATCCTACTTATGTGGGAGATTCAATCAATAAGCATTATATGATACTTATATATATTATATATATATATTTAAGTGCAATGTCTAAATGTAAATGTGAAGGTTGTACATTCGATTCCTATTTGGGAATCATTTTTATTTCCCCATCCTAGTAAAATAAAATACAGTATTTCAGTCCACCACTCAACCCAATATCTTATATTCAAGCAGAAAGTGCACAATATTAACATTACATTCTCTGCATACTAATATATATTTTTTAATTTGTTTCCCACTTTTTTTAAATAGGATTTACATGTGACAAATGTAACAAAAGTTTCTCATCTCAAGACTGCCTCGACCTCCACTTGGAAGGTCACAAATTGGACAAAAAACACCAGTGCAATGTCTGCAATAAGAGTTTTTCTATGACATCGACTTTAAATGAACACATGAGGACTCATACTGGTGAAAAACCTTTTCTATGCTCCATCTGTGGAAAAGGCTTCAGTCAGAAAAATAACTTAGCCCAACATGTCAGGCGGCATCAGGGGTTAAAGCCCTTCAAATGTGAACATTGTGATAGAAGGTAACATATTTTTTTATTATTATGTTAAACTTCAGCTTTTTTATGTGTATCCTGCATATATGAGGGTAGGCAGATAGAATCTATAGTCATTTAGGCATGAGAAAAAATATAAACAAAGACTGACTGTTTCTCTAACTTTTATGCAATTTTTAATTTTATTCAGGTTACTCATGTTTTAAAGTATGAAAGATTTAATATGACAAAATAATTAGTAAACCACTCTAAACTTAACGAAACAAGAAACATTGATATTTATTTTAATACTTTGTTATTATATAATAAAAAATAAAAGTTGTTTTCATAATTGATTTGAAAATATAATTATAAAAACATTTAATTGATTATATTAAGTGTTGTGTGTTATATTAACTCCAGAATTAAAAGTGCCTTAATTCTAGGTTCCCAGGTTTCTTCTGCCTACCCTGCTATGAACGGGATACAGTGTGAAGCTAAAAAATAAAATTTCCTCAGATTTATGTGTTCAATGAAGCAAACTCTTCAGCTATATAATACTAGTATAGAATATCAGATAGAAAGTTATGTTTACGCGAAAAGCAGCTTAAATGTAAAAACTGACGATTTTTGGTTCAATTCCCATATGCTACATTACATCACGATATCGTCGTTGCGATGTAACCCAAGTAATGTGTAATTACGATCAAAAGTTAGTTATTACCATTAGAGCACTAATCCCGCCGCCCTACAATAACAGAGTGGTGTTATAAGTTTGGCGTGTCTGTCTGTCTGTATGTGGGCATCATAACTACTAAACGGGTAAACAGATTTTGATTTAATTTTTTTGTTTGAAAAGCGACTTAACCGAGAGTTCTTAGCCATAATTCAAGAGAATATATTCAGCTCTTTGAAGATTATCGCTCTTTTCTAGTTGTTCGTTTACTTTTTAAAGGAAAGCTGTAAATTATTTAATATTTCGTATAAATTTCCAGATTCGTGTCAAAAGGGGAGCTGGAATCGCACAACAGAAAACACAGCGGGGCCCACCCGTTCGTTTGCGATGAATGCGGCAGCGGCTTCACGACGTCTAGCTCTCTGACGAAGCACAGGCGAATACACAGCGGAGAAAGACCCTACGCCTGCGATCTTTGCCACATGAAGTTTGCCGTGCTGGGCACCCTGAAGAATCACAGGCGGACCCATACAGGGGAAAAACCGTACCAGTGTTCCCATTGTGACAAGGCCTTTATACAAAAGACTGATCTAGTCTCCCACATAAGGTGTCATACTGGCGAGAGGCCGTACACGTGCGCGTGTTGCGGACAAGGGTTCAGGAAGGCATCAGCCTTGAAGGTACATTTGCGGACTCATGGCAAGGAAGCGGTAGTCATGTGACTTACCGACACCAAATACTGAGTGAGGCCAGTCGTGGCGCAGGCTCACAAGCGTGCGACTGTAAACGGAACTGATTTCGTGTTCACTTCCTACTCGAGGAAATATTTTTTTTAATTTTTCCCATTAAGATGCTTTCCCTACTTCCCGCTGAAAATATGTTACTCATAAATAAACAGCTTCACTCTGTATCCCGCACACAGCAGGGTACGCAGAGTAAATCTACTGTTTAAACACACTTTTCGCCAAATTCCGGGACCACTTCGCCGCCTCGACACAAGAGCGAAGAAATGAAAATATAAAGTTAAATATGTCCCTTCCTCGTGTGAGGAATTGAAACCCACAACCAGTCACGTTTACAGTCACACTTTGTGCCCCAGCGCCACGACTGGCCTCATGTGAACATGATTAAGTTAATATTTTAAGTTTCGTATTGTAAAATATTATTAATATGTGCGACTCTTATATTTGTTTTATTTGATTGTCCTCTTTTTTGTAAAAATGTAATTGTTTAAATTACTCTTATAATTCAAGTGTTAATGCCAAAAATATTTTGAGAAATCCAGAATAATTGTACATTTTTAAGTATCTCGCATATAGAAGCGTCGGTGAATTTTGGGGAATTTTGAATAGCCTATTTAAATAAAAGGATTAGTAATAAAGGATAGTTTCAATGATTTTTTTATAAAATTGTTGTTTGTGCGTTTTTTAAATGTGTATTTATTCGAAAAGTACCCTTATTAGTAGAACAAAACAGCAATTTAAAAATTTGCAATTTTTCACTTTCGATATTTAGTACTGCCTAGAGACTGTGAAAAAGAAAACATTATTTTATTGGCCATTAAAGTGCCATACAATTTTCTTTAAAAAGTATTTAGGTATAAAAGAAAAACAAAGTATGTTATATTACCTTAACAATTTATTAAAAAAAACAAGAAAAATCTATTAATAACAGTGATTCATATCAAAAGACGACTTTCAATTTAAAACTAGCCCTCAACTTCGTTTGCGTGGACTATAAAAAATCAGTTTGACGCTGTAAATAGTTTGAAACTATTTCGCTAAATATAAAATAAAATATATAAAAATTTGTAATATATTATTTTATTTATTAATATATTATNATTGGCCATTGCCTTGTTATAATAAAAGATGTGTTTAAAGTGCCATACAATTTTCTTTAAAAAGTATTTAGGTATAAAAGAAAAACAAAGTAATTACCTTAACAATTTATTAAAAAAACAAGAAAAATCTATTAATAACAGTGATTCATATCAAAAGACGACTTTCAATTTAAAACTAGCCCTCAACTTCGTTTGCGTGGACTATAAAAAATCAGTTTGACGCTGTAAATAGTTTGAAACTATTTCGCTAAATATAAAATAAAATATATAAAAATTTGTAATATATTATTTTATTTATTAATATATTATTTCATTTTTTTATTTTATTTTTTTATTTATTTATTTCTATTTAACTATTTTTTTTGTATGTTTTTTGTTTTAATTATATTTATATCTACTTTAATAATACATTTAGTTGACGTTCAGATTAAACATTATACAACGATAATAAAAAGTATTGACATCCTTATTATATAAATAATATTTACTCTGTCTACACGCTACATCCTAGACGAGTTAGAGCTTACGGTTACATAACAGTAGGTAATTATTTTTATAATCAATTATCACTTAAAAATCTAGAAAATAAAAAATAAATCAACTAAGTAAATATTAAAAGTCTAAGCTAATATAGATGAAGATTATTATTACAAACATAATTATAACTAATTTATAGCATTGTACGAGTTAGACTAGTGATTCAATAGATGCTTATGATACTCTCATAGGCTAGATACAAAAATAAAAACAACCAATATATCTAAATAAATAAGGACCATATTTAATAATAATAAATGAAAAAGAAAAACCCTTAAACCAATGAATCACTACCTAGCAAAGTGCTTATAACTGTTAAACTGAACCACTGCAATAAACAAGACTTCTGTAATTCAGGAGCTACGGCGCGGCGCCACAGGCAGGTCAAATTATAATACCCCTCTTTATAGGTCGTAATTGAAATTTGTTTTTAATATTTTTTTGTTGCACCGCGGATATGTATCTGGATACGCAGAAGGAACCTAGTGTTAAGGCATTTCGATCCTCACGAATCGAATAATTTTCAGAACATTGCGTGTTGACTGACGGCGCTCAACGCCGAACGAACGAACGAACACACGAACTGAAACGGGGTGACCGATAATATTGTTATCGTCTGTTGTCTCTTTATCTTTGACATATACTTACTTATAGCTTTCACAATATATAATTTAAAGATTAGGTTAATGTAAATGTTGATAATGCTATCTCAGTAAGATTTTTTTATCGACAGCTTGATTCATTCAAACAAAAAATAATAGCCGTTAATTGACAAATTTAATAGTGACCTAAATACTTTGGTTCTCTACATATAAGTAGATACTATGGTTCTACATTTATCTAAGGTGTCAAGCACGAATACTTGTAAATTCTAAATAAAGCTCTTTTCCATTTCTCCAGTCAGGAAGAAAGGTCCAGCGTTCAGTTCAACCACTCCACAGACAGCACGCAGTGTCTCGAAAGTTGGATAAAAAGTAGGTACGGGAGTGTCCCTCTGTTTGTCCAGATTTGCGAAAAAAAGTGTAAAGCTCAAAAAATAAGAAATTGTTAATTCTTACAACTCCATACACTTTTATGCACTTGGTAATTTAAACAAAAATATAATCGCTTCAAGACAAAACGACGCGTTAATTAGAACCAATAGGCGTCCAACATTCGACAATTCGAAGATACAGAGAGAAAGATTACAGAATATGCACGCGCACATATTGAGACAAGTCAGAACTTGTATTTGTTTGTGTAATGATTATTTTGACCCATACTTTAGCACAAATTGGTTAAAATTTTAGTTTTTGGTTTTAGTTTTAACTCAATTGATCAATTATTCATTCGTAATTGGTTAATACTCAATAGTTTCGAATTACGAGAGTCGATTGTATTTACATTTCTAGGATTTTTTCTTACCATCCACATACTTGTCGCCATCTTTAGCCTTCTTATCTTTTTTTTCTTTAACGTAGAATGTGCAAATACGCAAAATGCGGCCGCTAGCCCTGACTACTATAAATAAACGTCCCTCAAGGACTGTTGAGTACATTTCAAAAACAATTTCTCGTCGAGAATGATTGACATTTTGTAACTCCGCATACTCTGGATCCAGTAGCTTAAGTGCAATTAATAATTTGCGGATCCAATCGAAGTATTGCTTAACAGTCCACTCTTCGCCTCGAACTTTTCGATGTTTCAAATAATGATATACTTTCGTGAAAATGCCAGAATAATCTGGTTCCAAAGGACGGTTCGTATTGTCTTCAATGATTTCTTTTCGCACTTTTTCAATCAATTCCTTGATTTCGGTTACAATATTTTTGCGCTGCACAACTTTCTTTGTATTTCCGCTTACATCTTTGGCTATTTCGATGGAAAGTTCCTCTGTTATATATTTAGCGACGATTTCCATCATAGCAATGAAGTTTCCATATGCGACATCTCTCGCAAAAGAATCTGATTGGAATAGTCTAATTACAATTGACAAGATATCTTCTATAGGAATGTCCTGAGTTCTGAAATCATTTAAAATTCTTAAGAAATTCTCCTCATGTTTCTCAAAATTGTCAAAAAAAGCTAATATTCTTTCACGTAACTCTGGTGAAGCGTTACAGCGATCCAAAACAGATTTTAATATCTTCATAAAGTCATTTAATTTTCCGTAATCTCGTGTTGTATCTTTTTTGTTGTTATTATTATTATTGTTGTTATTTCGTTGGGGCTGTTGAGATCCAGAACTTGAACGTTGCTGTGCTGAATTTGTTCCCTGTTTAGAAGCATTTCCAGAAGAACTTGAAGTTTTAGTACCTGTACTGTTGCTAGATGAAGTACTGGTATTAGAAACAGTTTTTTTAGCATTCTGACTTCTGACCTCTGTTATCTGTGGAGGTTTAATAGTTATAGTTACAGAATTCTTTTTTTGTTCGAAAGGATTGAAATTTATTGGTTGGCATCGAAAGCAGTCGCAAGAATTTTCATTTCTGGATCTCTCTCGTAGATTGCAAAGAGCACACATGCATCTGTCATAAAAGATGGATGGTTGGCATCGAGAGCAGTCGCAAGAATTTTCATTTCTGGATCTCTCTCGTAGATTGCAAAGA
>JAKRZM010001273.1:640622-666060 GCA_036379175.1 Heliconius cydno galanthus
CAGAAAGGGGGGAACGAGGTGTATTACAAATAGGTTCCTTCTTCCTACCCCGCTGTGTGCGGGATACAGCGTGAAGCTGATTCAGTACCCCATCATACTTGTTAGTATAAATCTAGACATTCTAGAGTCAAGACGGCGCGCGACGTTAAGCTCCCTCACCTGTCTGCGTCCCCGGCCTTCAGCAGCGCCCAGGGTTGCGTGGATTGCATGTGCTGGTTGCCGAGACGTGACACGCAGAGCACGTGGCGCAGGGCGTCGCGCAACCTGCCCTTTTCCATTTGTTGGGCGTACGCTAGATAAAATATGATTATTATAACCTATCAAGATTAGTAATAATTTTGTAGAATTTTTTTTTAAGAAAATCTCTTTATGGTACATATTATGTTACGTTCGCACACAGCCAGGGATTCGCTGACCAAATCTTCCCACAATATTTCCCACACTCAGCATAGAAACCTTAGAATTTTAATAATCTATTATATGGATCCTCGCATCATTTTACACCCATTGTTTTAATTAACATTAGAATTAAATGTAACAAATAAAATCATTTTTGTTTGAGCAACTTTGAGCAAGTCTCACTATCTAGAATATCTAATTGTAAGTTACTTTTCATAAAGTATTTTAATTAAATCAGGTTTTATTTATAGTTATTATTTACATCACTTAAATTTAATTTTATATGTATACGTATGTATGTATTAATTGACTTTCATTGTTGATGCCAGTCGTGGTGAAGAGGCAGAAGATTGTAAACGCGACCAGTTGTATGTTCGATTCCTATGAAGAAATTAAATATTGAAAATTTTCATTTCTTCGCTCTGGAGACAAGGCAAAGGCGATGTTGAGTTCCACCACTTAACACACCCTGCTACATGCGGGATACGGAAAATTAAGAAAAAAAACCAAGATATCCTGCCAAATCTTACCTACAACTTCTCTATTAACCAAAGCGACCAGTCCGCAGTCGTCCTTCGTCATGTTGATTTCAGGAACTACTCCTTTGAAGGTATTCGCACAAAAACTCAACGACCGATGGCAGAAATTGCCCAGATTATTTAATAGTTCCGAGTTATTTCTGGAAATAGTCAAAAAAATATATTATTTATTATATTACTTGTTAGGAGGATATGGATAAGATACCCTAAGATCGACGAGTTTTGGCAGCCCTGAAATTAGGCATTGTGCGGATTCTTCACTCGCGCTCGGAAAAAAATATCAAAAGTAAGAGAAAATCATAAAATCAAATCTGCGCAACAATCTACAGTTTACTTTAGAGATGACTTCGGCAACAGTACTGTGTTTAATTAAAATTTGTTAAGAATTTTATCTATATTTTATCATTACGATTTTTATATGGATGACATGAAACTAAGAATACAATAGCCTAACACTACATTCAAGACACTGAACTCAGTTTTCCGCCTGAATTAGTGACTCTCAACGCCACGTTCTGTATTAGCGGAAACAGATATTGAAAATCTTTAATATAATCATCCCTCCAAGAAAGATCCATCCAATAATCATTACATTTATCGCTAACTAGCCTAGGCGCAATGGCATAGCATTTGTCTCGAAACACGAAGTTTCCATTCCACTAGGGTATTGACACTATTTAAATTATTTTATATTTACAATACCTCGCTCTCATGACAAAGTACGACGTTGATTTACGTCACTTAACACACAATATCTCTCTTCGGCGATACATTCGGACCGGAGTGTTAACACTAGGTTCCTAATAACTAACCTAGTGCCAAGTTCAGACCAACTGAAGCTGGAATCTGAAGATTCAGGTCTAACACTGGCCAAGTAGAACCTCCACACGTCCGAGGGTATGCCGGTCTCTTGGGCGTCCGTACCAAACACACCAACGCCACGGGATTTGGAGAATTTACCTTCTTCGTAGTTTAGGTATTCTGAAATTTTTTTTGCTTTACTCTGATTGCCGCTCATAACAGGATAGGCGCCTATTTTAAAAATACTCCGTTTACCAATTTCCGTCGAATTTTCAACTATTGCCGCACTTTAGTAGAGCAAAAAAACTAAGAGCAAAGTGTTCTAACACTAGGTTCTTTCAGCCTACCCTTCTATATACATGAGATGAGACCGCGTGATTAAATGAATAAAATATAATTTTGAAAGCATATAACGCTGTTATTTTTCTTTAAGTAAATATTCTTATTTGTATCAAGGGACTGAAGTAGACTGTGGTAGACTTTGTATCGAGGGACTATATATTTGATATTAACTTTAGTTAGTTACTACGACAGTTAATTCACAAGAATAATTTTGACAGATGGTTAGCAAAATAAAGGGTTCGGTTTATTTATTTTGAGGTAAGGAACCCTAAAAGATAGATAAATAATTATGACAGCATATCTAACCAGTTGCGTACACGTGGTCAACCAGCACGTGGCCCTCATTCACGCCGATCACGGTCGCCGGAAACATTATTACGTGGAACGGAACATTGTCTTTCGCCATGAATTGGTATAGTTTTACCTGTAATTGCAAACATTATGGAATGATATCTTTGATTTCTGTTACATTGTAATCAGATTAGGTATAAATAATATTTTTTATTGAAGAAAATATCAACTAAAAAAACCAACTACAAAATTGGGCAATATTTGGGAGACGTTAGACGAGTGTTAGACACTAGGTTAAGACTCGGGATGTATGTATGTATCTCATTCAGTTAAAAAGCATTATCAAAAACAAAACCAATCAAAATTAAAAAAATCAACCCATTCAAAAAACATTTGCGTGTTTAAACGTAAAAAGAAATGACATAATCGTCAAAAATTCTATTTAAAACAAGAAGTTAAACAGTGCATTTCTTGATCGTCAAATAATTTACCATCGGTTCTCAAAAGTTACTGCCTCATACCTAAGAAAAACTAGCGCAAGAAACGATGCGGGTTTTTATTTTAGAAAAAACACAGAAAACGTCTCACGTTTCTATCGTAGGATACAAAATGTCATTCAGCCTTTCTACATAATTGTATGTATGTACCACCCATAATAACTCACGTCGTAATCCTTGTTCTTTTTCCACCATTTCTCGTAGTCTTTAGTGGCAGCTTGTGTTATACTCATGTAACCAATAGGCGCGTCGAACCACACGTAGAACACCTAAAAGTTAAAAAAATCTAAATGAAATCAGCTTCCGGTTGTATCTCGCATGCAGCAGAGGGTAGGTAGACGGACGGAAACTAGTGTTAAGACACTCCATTCCCGACTTCGGATGGTCAGGGATGATGAAGTGCCCTAATAGGTTTTATCCCTGTCCACCCTGCTACGCCGCATCCCTGTGCGGGATAAAGCGTAAAGCTAAAACAGTCTATTTGTTTTCAATAATTTATAATATATATTCATGATATGTTTTAGTAAAACATGTTGTTGTTATTTTTAAAGAACATTCACTTAAGCTCGAAATTAGGAGAGTAGGCAGAGAAAGCTTTGTGTCAAGGCACCCCTTTTATGCGGGACACAGTGTCTGACTGTAAACACGATGCGACGGTTGCAAGTTCAATTTCCAATGGTCAAAAATAATTATTTTAACATAATATATACTTCCTTTCCTGTAAATAAAATAAAATTATTTAAACAGGAATAATTAGGTTTACCTTATGCGCGTACTGTTCCAACGGCACGGGCACGCCCCACTTGAGGTCACGCGTGACGGCGCGCGCGCGCAACGCGTCCCGCAGCCACGAACGCGCCACCGCTCGCGCCGGCGCCGACCATCCGCCCTCCGCCGCGCGCGCCCACGACCGAAGTGACGGCTCCAGCTGTGGGCCGGTTTGAATTTCGAATTGAATTTTGGAACACAATTTGAAATTAGAATTCGATTTGAGAGAGACAATTTGTTCATAGTGCTAGAGTTCAATACTAACTGGATTGATCTGCATTTGAAATTGGAATTCGTTTTTTATTATTTATAGTATTTTCGGTTATATTTAAATTAATTTATTAAAATATGAAATATTTATAACATTCCATTCCCTAACCCTATTCCACAATACCCAGGATAGAACGTGAAACTAAAAAAAACCAACTAACCTGCCCCAGTTCAATGAACAATTGAACACTAGGTCTAACGCAGGGTTTAAATCCGCAGACTTTACATTTAGGTTGTATTAGTTCGACCGCGTTGACCAGTTTCCCGCATTTGTCGCATTGGTCACCTCTGGCACCGTCGTAAAGACACCCCGGGTGAGGACACGTGCCTTCCACAAATCTGGGGAAATTTAATAAAAAAAGTTTATTTTTTCCGGCCATATTATTGTTAAGACCAGTCGGTTTACAGTCACACCAAAAAGCGGCGTTGAGTGCCGTGCACGCGGATTGTCTTAACACTATGTCCTCTGCCTACCCTGCTGTGGGCGTGAAGTTGATTAAAAAAATGTATATTATTATTATTAAAGCAGCGTAGAGACTAGGGGCACAATCATGTAAAGGCAACAACGACAGATTAAGGGTTCTATTTCCACGCAAGGATATCAAATATTTCATATTTTCAAAGAATGGTGTTGAGTTCCACCACTCAGGCCTCCAGATTAATGGGAATGGAATGTTTAACATTAGCTTAACATTAGGATAACAGATACCCTCTGTCTACCCTGCTATGTGCGGGATACAGCGTGAAGCCAAAAAACATATATACAAAACAAACTCACCTATCAGCCAGAAATCGATCGCATTTCTCACAAAACAATTGATCAACTGATTGTTCACTGACGAAGCCGTTATCGCGCAACTTTAGAAACATTTTTTGCGCTATTCTGAAATTAAATAGAAATTAAATTACAACAAAATATTTTTTTCGTTTTCTGATGATAATAATTGCAATGCATTCGGTATTTTTTTTTAATTCAATTTAATACAACGATTTCGTTATATTATATATTATATATTTCGGTATTAAAATTAACATTTTTACTATGCTAAAAAAAATATATTATTATTATATTACAAAATTCACAGGTAGGAAAGAATTTCTTTTTTAGAAAAGATACAAAAATCCAAGGTTTTAAATGTTCAAATGTTGTCACAACTAATACACAAAAAAAAAATATCCGAAATGAGTATAAAAAACCCACNAAAGTGGGGAACGGATTGTCTTAACACTAAGTCCTCTGCCTACCCTGCTGTGGGCGTGAAGTTGATTAAAAATATATATATTACTATTATTAACGCATAGCAGCGTAGGGACTAGGGGCATAATCATGTAAAGGCAACAACGACAGATTGAGGGTTCTATTCCCACGCAAGGATATCAAATATTTCATATTTTCAAAGAATGGTGTTGAGTTCCACCACTCAGGCCTCCAGGTTAATGTGAATGGAATGTTTAACATTAGCTTAACATTAGGACAACAGGTACCCTCTGTCTACCCTGCTATACAGCGTGAAGCCAAAAAACATATATACAAAAAAAACTCACCTATCAGCTAGAAATCGATCGCATTTCTCACAAAACAATTGATCAACTGATTGTTCACTGACGAAGCCGTTATCGCGCAACTTTAGAAACATTTTCTGCGCTATTCTGAAATTAAATAGAAATTAAATTACAACAAAATATTTTTTCCGTTTTCTGATAATAATAATTGCAATGCATTCGGTATTTTTTTAATTCAATTTAATACAACAATTTCCTTATAAACTATTAAAATTAACATTTTTACTATGCTAAAAAAATTGATTATTATAATATTACAACATTCACAGGTAGGAAAGAATTTCTTTTTTAGAAAAGATACAAAAATCCAAGGTTTTAAATGTTCAAATGTTGTCACAACTAATACACGAAAAAAAATATCCGAAATGAGTATAAAAAACCCACTCAGTCTGTTCGTTGGTACTGGTACGTCCAAAGTAGTCGAAGCCGATATCGAACCAGCGATACACCGCGTTGTGTATCTCGAAGTACTTGTCGCAGATTTGTTTTGGAGTTACGCCTTCTTCTAACGCCTGAAAATGTGACAGACAAACATACATGTAATATTTTTGTTTAGGTTTAACTGTAGTTGCGATGGTTGCGAGTTCATTTCCCAGTCGCAGAAAGTGATTATTTCATTTCACATTTCACACTGTCTCCCGTATATAGCAGGGTAGGCAGAAGGAACAAAGTGTTAAGATTATTGTTCTCCACGCACAGCCCGTTTCGAGCCATTGCATAAAACAATTATTTCCCCCCTAGGGTATCCAACCTACAACCATTTACACTCGGACGGACATTATGATAATTATTATATAAATACTCACTTTTGTTTCGGTCGCAGTACCATACTCGTCGGTTCCACAGATAAATAACGTATTGTAGTCACATATTCGACAATATCTAAAAAAAATAAGGAAAACATGAGGTAACAGGTAATCATGTTAAAGAACATTATAGTACTAGGCTAATTGTATATTTTAATCTTTGGCGGAATTCTTCATCGCGCTTTGTTTCGTTACCAGTGCGAGGAATAAAAATATTAAATATTTCATTTCCTCGAGTGGGAAGTGGCTCCTGAGCCAAAACTGGCTTCAATCATTTATAATACATACAAACTATATTTAGTCTAAGATGGAATATATGAAAAAAATAAAAATTATAACAAACATAATGGAAAAATAACAAAATAATAATAACGTATATTCAAAGCAAGTTAAATATCGAAAGAAATACTAATTATTAATAATAAAAAAGTATACTACTATGAATGAGACGTGACCGCAATGAACTTAGATGTAGATGGAAAACTTGAAGGCGGTCACAATTTGTCAACCGTACTGTATTTACCTTGCAAATATATCAGCTGAGAGAACACATCCTATAATATTTCCTAAGTGCGGCACATTGTTGACGTACGGCAAAGCCGATGTTATTAATATATTTTTCTTGCCTTTAATTGGTAAGCTGAAAATAAATACAAAGTATGATAATAACGTTTTACAAAAAAACCCAACTCTACAGTAAATTGTGAAAATTTATAACTTATATAATTTTCTTATGGATAACATTCAAGACCTGGACCAAATAAAATGGGACTACAAGGAAAGCACCAGCTTTCAAATAGAAAAAGAATCATCAGGCACCAAACATAAAAAAATACAGTGAAATTTATAACCTCCTCCTTTTACAGAAGTCGGTTAAAATACAATGGAAATCTCTACATAACGACACTAGAAATAAATCCACGTCTAAAGCGTCGTCCATACTACGAAACACTCTATGTAGTCACAATTATTTCTATAACGACATCATAACGCTATTATTCATTTATACTTGATTATTTTTTTCAAACAATTCTCGAAATATTGTATGCTAGGAGGCGGCGCCATCTTTTTACCAGAATATCAATTATGAATTCCCGCGAATGTAAATCGAACCCAGAACCTTCGGTTTTATAGTCAGATGACTTGACAGTGTGAAACTACGATTTGTTGCCAATATTAAACATCTATTATTAAAATAATAAATGTGAAAGGATCATGAGAACAAATATTTGTTCCACTTTCACGAAAAAAAGCTACTAAACCGATTTAGATAAAACTTTATATAGCTCGTACGTCAGAATAACATAATTAATGTCAAAATGTTGTATAATTTAGCTACAATATAACAATAACTTTAATTGGGCCACTCACATAATTTTTTCCTGTTTAAGTGGTTCTTGTAAGTTTTTGACGCCATTTTCCCAATTCTCTTTGGCTAACTCTATTTCCTCCGCCGTCACAACCACTTCGGGAGATTCCTCTGGAGATCTAATATATTAAAGATAGTTTTTTTAGCTTCATAGGAGGGTAATCAGAAGTGCTTATACAATCCGCTTCACTTGCTGTCGCATTTTCAGATATTGCGTGGTAAGAGGCGGAGCTCTACGCCACTGATAATATTTAATAGTTCATTCTCCCTAGTGGGAATTGAACCCACAACTATCATGTTTGCAGTCACACGCTGTGCCACGACGACCTTAATTATTATTATTAGTATAGACTAGAAAAAAACAAATTATAGTCACAAATACATATAATATGTGTTATAAATTATTATAGAAGAAATAAAGCGTTACTTATAATTATGAGAAAAAAACATATTTTAATTATACATATAAAAAAAATGCATTTACTTTTTTAGAAAACGTATGAAGTTTTTAAATATAGCAGGGTTTGAACCCGCACCTCTTGGTGTTTCTTAATTGTTGAGTAACACTTTAAAAAGTTAAAAACCTACACATTTAATATAATTGTTACTGATACTGTCTGTACGTGGAAAACTCGTCAGAAAATCTATTATTGCAGGCATTTATATTTTTGTCGTTCTGTATGTTTTTCTACTTGCTTGTACACGCTAATTTCAGAAACGCCAAAAGTTATTTATATGGCAAACTTTTAGTGTTTGTTTTATTGTATCGTAACCGATAAATAAAGAGGTATACAAGTAAAAAAACTCCCTATAGAGATGCTAAGGACAATATGATGATGATGATGATGACGTAAAAAAAATATACGTTCTCTATAAATTATAATAACTAGGTAGTTATATTTATATATTGTTAAAAAAAACTTGCAAATTTTACTCACCCTATTGGAGAAACTAAATTACTTAATTGCGGGGTTCCCAAAGCGGAGATGGGGGCGAATGGACCCTTGGCTGAACCATCCCATTGCTTGATGGCTTCCTAAAAAATTATTAGTGTTTATAAAAATATTTAACGTGCTATATATTTTATACAAATAAATAAAATTGAATTGTCTGTGTGTGATTTCAAAGTAAATGTAAAACACATTTACTTATCAAGGGAATATAGTTATTATTAGTATGGTACTAAAACATGAACAAAATTTTTGTCTGTCTGTCTTTCTGTTTGTCCATACTAATCTGCGAAACAGATGAACCAATTTTTATGAAAATAATATTGAGAGATAGAGGGTGTGGAATACTTTTCATCCTGTAATTCTCGCAGGATGGAGAAAGGTAAAAACTATCACGTACCTACCGCCCTAATAAATATGAAATAACAAAACATGCTTCTATTAAATTAACAGAAACAAATAAAACTCTAAAATATATTTAGTGCTCAACAGTATAAATAATCATGAGTAGTATTTCTATTCAAATGTAGACAAAAGCCGAAAGTAACAGCTAATAAGCAATAAACAAATAATAATCACTAACCTGTACTGCTTTCGCAGCATTAATTTCCTCAGCCCATCTCACGATATTGTTATATTGCGATATATATTCAGTTTTGAAATCGTTATTATAGTTCAGTGGATACAATGTACTCCATATTGATATATCTGCCGCTGTTATTTTATCCTAAAATTTATGTTTTTTTATAAATATTTTCTTATTTAGTAAGTATTTATAACATTTTTAAAATGTTATTCCATATTTAACAGAGAAATATACCACTTAGATACTAATGTTACAGCAGCTACAGATATAGCAGTTTTCTTTTTTTTAGAGTAACCTAACTAACCTAACCTGCTCTCTGTCCAATCTTATGTATTAATATACCAACAAGAAAAATATTTATTGAGGCCAGTCGTGGCGCAGGGGTACAAAGTGTGACTGTAAACACAACTGGTTGTGGGTTCGATCCCCACTCGAAGAAATTAAATATTTATTTAAATTTATATTTCCATTTCTTCGCTCTGGTGGTTAAAGCAAAACGCGACGTTGAGTTCCGACACTTAAAACGGAACGCCTCCAGAATTCGAAATTCGAAAAATGGGAAACAAAGTGTCTTAACACTAGGTTCTCCCTGCCTACCTAAAAAATATTTATTTAGAAAACATATAAAATGTAGCGGTAATTGAACCTTGTTTAAGGCATTTGATACATAATCAAATAACTTTCTTTGTGTTATTAGTGTCGTTTTCTTTATACATAACATTAGTTAAGCAAGAAGAATAAATTTTTTATAAATATTTTTGCCAAAGAAGTATAATTTCTTATACATACTTAAGTAAACATATACACAAACACACACGCACATACATGAACACACACATACACACTAAAACACATACATGTTGTTTTTTCTAAATACAATAAAAAGGAATACATAAAAATATGAAAATATTCTCTCACCCCTAGAACATATTTATGTTTTGACAGAACACCTTCAATCCACAGCAGCGCAGAGTTTAATGTCTGTTTGAGATCCGATGGTATGTTTTTACTTGTTAATACTGATGTCACTATAGGTAATAGACGAGTCGCTTCCCACTCTTGCATTTGCTGACTGTATATTATAAACAATAGTAGTATAAGCTGCAGCTTTGTTCTACTACTCAAAGTGAGAAACATATTGTGTCTTAACACTGGGTTCCTTCTGCCTACCTTTCTTTCACTGTACCAGTGTAAGGCAAAATAAGCTAACTAGTTAGTTAGGCTATTCTTCTGAGGTATAGCATATTTTATTTAGGCATAGAATAACATTGAGAACTTCATGTGGCAGTGTACCATGTGTAAACCACAAGTTGTGGGTTTGATTCCCACTTGAAGAAATAAAATATTTAATATATTCATATCTTTGCTCTGGGTGTCAAAACAAAGTTTGGCATTGAGTTCTGCCGCTCAACACACAATGCCTCCACTGGGCTTGTTCTGCCTAGCCTGCTGTGTGGGATACACTGTGACACTCATCAAAAGAAATAAAAATTTACCACTGTCCATTTTCTGATAAATCCAACACTGGGAAAAGGTACTGTGCGGCAGCATTACTACTGAAGAAGCTAAGCTGATCATCTACCTCCAGCAGCGGCAACACCCTCGGCCCTGAAGACAGGTCTGCCATGCAGACAACAACTCAATACCTTTAACCATACTGCTCATGCAATTATAAATTTATGACAATATAATAATGTAAATATTATTAATTTACTAAAAAATATGTGAAATATTGTAGTGTTATTAATAAATGTTAAACATGCAACAGTTTATATGCTTTATCTATATGTTATTACTTTGTACAGATTTTTTTATATACATAACAGACAAAATATTTATTACGTTATAATTTTTGTATCTAATTATTAAAACATTAACTTATCATTAACACAATAAAATATTTCCTCGGCTATAATTATTATACACGTGAGAAGGAAAACTCGTTGGTGAGTAAACATTAAGATGATGAAATAGTTCATACATATATTAGCATGCCATATTAGACGATAAGTTTCTTTAATAGAGGATTATACAAAATGAAATAAATAGTATTTTTTATTTATAAAGCCGTATTAATGGCTATTATTTAAATTCTATACTACCTTCAAAGGTTGCTTTGTGTAGCTCGATTTTCTTGCTACCTAATTTAGCTGCGATAAGCAACTTTAAAGTGGCAGTGTTGTTTTCGTTGGTATAAATCTTCATTTTCACTTTCTTCAAATGTATTTGAATTTATAAATTAGTTTTATGATACATAACCTATGTGCCGATTCCAATTGGACACAGAGTTGGCACTTACAAAGTTACACGGTGACATTGACAGTAGTGATGTTTACCTTCCAGTTGCCTTTCAAAGAAAAATTACGATTAATTGAACAATCGATGACATTTATATTCGATTCAATATAAAAAATGTATTTTATTTCATGTATTTTATCGTAATGTAATATTTATTTGTTACTGTATGAAATAGTCAGCTAAAAGTTGGTCAGTGTAGAATAATACTCACAATAAGATTTAAAAAATGTCACTATATCTTTGAGGACAATTTGAAATGAAATTTTCAAATAGTATTAAATCAATATTGCTTAACAAAAAGTATAATACAAATTAATTGCACAACTGCACTTTTTACTCTCTCAGTTTACTCCTAAAATGTGAGTTCAAAAACTTTCTCAAAATCCAAATGAATCTAATTCTTATTTATTTAAAAAATCATCTTACTTGCGCATTTTTTGATCAAAATTATCACCTTACCTTACCTTGAAGTTTAGAAAACCGTATTTTTTTAGCTTCATCTTGTATCCCGCATAGAAGGGTAGGCATAGGGAACCTGGGAATCTAGTGTTAAGATACTCCGTTCAAATTTAGGTGCTTTCCGCCAAGTTCTGGAGGCATAGCGTGTTGAGTGACGGAACTCAACACCACCCTTTGCCTCGTCATCAGAGCGAGCAAAACGCAATAATTAATATTTGATTTCCTCAAGTAGGAATCGAACCCACAACCTTTCACGTCTATAATCGCACGCTCCTGCGCTGTAAGTAATGAACTCAAGTAGAACTATTTACCTAGTTAAACATTCAATATCGACACTTTCAACGAAATCGTCATTGCACTTTACAATTCTCGTAACAGAATTCAATTTATTGCATTGAACTGTCACGCCTAAAGGCCATAAGCAAGAAACATCCACTTGACGTGCACTTGACAGTTGACGATACAGTTGACAGTCTTATCAGTTATCAGTATCACTGTTGTGTAAATTGTAAGCTTATTTGAAACAAAAGCTCGGATCACCATAAGAAAAGAACTGAACTAAAAAAGTCTACTACTTATATTTTATTCTATTTTATATTTATTTACTTTTCTTCATGACTATAACGCAATAAGTAAACAACAATTATTATCGCTACTTAATAGATAAATTATGAATTTATCTATTTAATATATACAAATTATATGGCAAACATACATGCATATAGCATAGCATAGTACATGTACATTTATTTATTGCGTTTTCATGTTTCGACCATAAAAATTACAAAATGGTAAAATCATCGTTTGACGGTATTATATCGGAACTTCCCTTTATAAGAATAGATAATTTTGAAGTAAAACAATTTAAACCTGAAGCAATAAAGGCATATTTTTTGAGTCACTATCATACAGATCACACAGTTGGCTTAAATGCTATTGATTTTTTAAAATGCTTATCATCGACTAACTCAAATATTTATTGCACTGAATTAACTGCTATTTTTATAGACAATGACTTAGGTTATGATAAAAGCATAATGAAATTCATTAAGCCATTAAAAATGGGTAAGTTATTTTTTTACTTCTTTTAACACACTGCTTTCGGCTTATAACAGGGGCTGAAAACCTAGATTTAAGACACTATAGATCATATCCCAACCAATATTCAATTCTTGGGACATTGCCCAGTTGCAATATGGCCAGTGGCAGAATAACAGTTCCACAAATTGCCTTGTAAAGAGGAAATGAAAGATAATTCACCCTTCAGGCCCTCTATTTCTACACCCTTGTTTGCCACAATGATTAAATTTGTTAATGTACATTTAATCTTTAAAGGGCCCATTAGACCTACATTTGGGTCACAAGTCGCAGGCACTGTTGCAATCCTCTTCCTGCAACTTAATGAGCCACGCCACGCCAGCCACCCATGGCGGGATTCATACAAAGCTTAACAGTTTTTTCGCCTGTTTAAAGTATTAGAGACCGTCGTGGCACAGTGGGATGAGCGAGCGACGTTCGTAGGTTTATGTGCACTCATTGAATCAGGAATGAATTATTTGATATTTCCATTTCCTCGGTCTGGTAAAAAGGCAAACCGTTGTGTTAAGTTCCGTCACGCGATGCCTCCTGAAGTCACACACTAGATTCCCTTTTTCTTTATTGTTATATGAGCGATCTCGCTCAACGGCCGCAAGCCTAGGTTCTGTACAGCAGGCGGCACCCTCGCCGCCGACGACATCCTCTCAAGGAAACCACGTAACGTTTGCAATTTCTTAGAGATAAAGCATTTTCTCCCTACCCAACCGGTGTCGCTGTAAAGGCCAGTAGGGCTAACAGCATTAAACTCAAAAAATCAATATAAATACATTGAGTATCAGTATCATCGTAGTTTATCCTTATCTTTTTAATATTATGTATATATTTTTGAACACGTTTTATGTATGTGTGTATAACTGTATATATGTGTAAGTATGTATCGTTTTTCAATATATGAATATATGTATGTGTAAAGTATATATACATTAAACACTTTTATGTAAGTTTATTTTTATATTATTGACTTATTTTATTATATATTATTTAATTATATTTCATAAAATTTGCACTGAGACGTTGTCCCCTTTCTCCTCATTACAATTTATCCGTAATGTTTCAAAGGTTGTCTGGTAGAGATTGCTTAAAGCAATAAGACCGCCTTTGCATACGTGTTTTTCTTTCAATTTTATTTGTGTTATTCTTTGTATATATTTATTTCATGTGTGCAATAAAGTATATTCTATTCTATATTCCATTCTATTGATTGTTTCAGGTTCAACAACGTTGACCATACAACTAGACGACACCACAGTGTACCTGACGGTCACTCTGATACCAGCGGGACACTGCGCCGGCTCCACTATGTTTTTATTCAAAACCATTGATAAAACAATCTTATATACTGGCGACTTCAGAATTAATATAAACGACTTACATAAATATAAAGCATTACATATAAAAGAGAAACCTATAAAATTGGACGCCCTGTATGTAGACACGACGTTTTTAAAGGAAAATTATAATTTTTTTCCGAAAAGAAGCGCAAGTGTCGAACAAATGATAGTTCGTTTGATTGATTGGTTGTCGACTGATGACAATATGGTGGCGCTTTCAACGTCAGCTCGATATGGATATGAACACGTTTTTAACGAAATATATAAACAATTAGGCGTCAAGGTGTATGTGGATGATGAAAGGTGGACCTTATATAGGTAAGTATATATTTTTTTACTTATTTTATAGGAAAGAAAAAAAGAAACAAGAAATACTCTGGACCCTTGGACCCTTTAACTTTGTATTTATTTTATATAATTCTAGAGTCCGTCGTGGCGTAGTGGGATCATGTCTGGTTTTAAACGCAATAACAGTGGTTTCGATTCCCTCTCGAAGGAATTAATTATTTTCGTTTCCTGACTCTGGTACACAAAGCGTTGTAGTGATTTTCGCTACTCAACACGTAAGTAATGTTTCGAAAATTGACTGGAAAGTGGGAAACGAAGTATCTCAACTATGTTCCCCCTGTCTTCCCTGCTATATGAGGGATACAGCGTGACAACACTTCTTATTTACCGAACTACGTATTAATATTATTAAAATATTTAGATATTAGCACCCAATTATTGCGTGCAAAGTGCAAACAGACTGTCCTGTTGCAGATATCGAATCTTTATAAGTAAACAGTTAATAATACTAACGATGCTTCAGATATTCAGTGTCTAAACATAACTTTAGTATAGTTATTGTTATTATTTACCATCAAAACGGGAAATAGCTATAATTCCGACGCACGCACAACGCACATTTTGTAACATTTTATTCCTTGTTCTCAGCCAAATACAACATTTAGTGCCCGGCGTAACGAATTCTCCAGACGAAACAAGAATACACCTTTGCTTTAAGTGTACACTTGAGGAACACTACGACAACAGAAAAAAATTTCTCAAAATCAAACTTTCGGCCTGGACATGGGAGAATTTTGACTTAAGTCTCAATGAAACTTGCACAGACATGGTAAAAGTGAATAATCGAAATAATCTGATGAAAGTTTGTTACGCAACACACTGCAGTGCGCAAGAGCTGTTGCATTTTACAAATTATTTATCACCATCCAAAGTCGTGGGATTTCCGACTCCGTTTTTCCGTAGGAAAACTGACAAAAAAGTTGATAAAAATCTCTTGAGGATGTTGCTTGATTGACACTTGGACTATCGATAGGTATGTACTGACTCGACTTACTAATAATGTTATTGACACTTAAAAATATATATTTACTAGTGTTACACACTAAGGATAGCAAATTAGTTTTAGAAAACATATAAAATTTGATCTCTTGTTAAGTGCTATAATCACGCGCATCGTACATGCCCTGAAGTACCTAAAGACTTGATTTTAAGATGTTTTTTTTTAAATCTTCCTAAATGAGCGGTGAGCAATGATTCGGAAAGCAATCATCAGGTCACAGTTATTGTATGGAAACTGGACGACCTATATATAGGTACGTGGTCACAGGTAGACTAAGATTTTAGTAAACAAATTGAAAAATGTAACTGATTGCTGCCTGTGCTTGGATAGGAGAAAACTTATTATTAATGGGTGCATTTATCATGGAACTCAATTTTTTTCCCTTTGTCTGTTTGTCTTTGCGTTTGTACACAATAATCTCTGAATTTATTTTTTTTAAATATTATCTTTTGGCAATAATATAAAAAAAATAATATTAAACTAGCCAGCCCAATTTGAGTCGCTAGTATATTATAAAAAAATCTTGGAGACAGAATCGAAACTGCAAATAATGTAAGTATGAGACGCTCCCCATTAAAGACATAACTCGATTTTATTAGGTCGACAGGTAACTATACATAAAATCTACTGAATTTGACATACTTGTAATAATTATATCAGAGTGAAATTAGAATAAAATGGAAATTTTGAGCTGGAGCTCGGATTTGGAAAGTGGAACTCCTCAGAGGTTAGGTACCTACTAGTAAAAACATTCGAGTTTAGAGTCATATAACTTATAGTTCGGTGGTTTTTCTGTAGAACTTGGTTTAGAGAAGCTTGTCTTTTCACCATTATGTTATTTAAAGAGGAGTTTAAAATGAAGGACACATTCAGAATTTAATCTTTTTTTATTAATAAAAATTAAAGTTTTAAATCTCTTCTACTCTTACAATTAAATTACATAAATAATAATTTTGGAATAACGCTTAAAAACTAAACGAGTAAAAGAAAATGCATTAAGTAGGCTTAAAACAAAATGCATACTTTAATATAGTATTTTATTAATAGGTTCAGAACTAAGTATAACAAAACAGTCAGTACTAAAGTGGCATAACTAAATATTATTTTAATTTATTATTTTATTTATCAAGATATTCCGTCCTCCGCTTTCCTGGGAGAAATTGAGGCGTTGTCGAGTGGCGGAACTGAACGTCACGATTTGTGTGACCAGAGCGAGGAAATAAAAGTAATAGGGGATTCCTAAGAATTTATATATTCTAAGCAGATGAAAATTATAAGCAATTACGTGTATTGATACACTTTTTTTCATAAAAAAACGTATAAATAAGAATCCAATTGTTTATTGTCCACTTTCATACTGAGTCCCAAAAAAATATTATTAAGAATTTGTGCCGGTATAAAAATTAAGTTATACTTTGAAACTTACTCTGCTAAATATAAAATTGATATTTAATGATTATCTTCGTTTTTTTTTCAATTATCAAAAAATTTAATAAGAATTTAATTATATTTTATTATATCTGGAAAAAAAATAGGTCCAATTGCAAAATTACAAAAAAGTCAGAGACAATACTATCTTTTAAAAAGAGGCACTGGGTGAACTGTACACTGCCATAAATAATTGTTCTATAATAGACAAAAAATTATATATTTGATCAAATATTGATATTTAAAAAAATTGTACCTATACTTTATAAAAAAAGCCTTACAATTCTATTATACTTTACTATGGTGACTTCTTTTATTAAAAATCATACACTATTTCTAGATTGTGTAATTATTAATTTATTATATTTCTATTTTGACACTAATTTCCATACAAAAGCAATTTCATTTCATACAAAATTATTTTATAATCTTTTGTTTTCACAAAATTTCTTATCAATCTATATATAATGTTAAACCAAGTGACAGTTCTAATTAAAATAAAAAATAGTTGGCAAATTATTTTATAAATACAACCTTCTTTAGAATTTTTGAGAAATATTATTTGAGTGCTAGCTAACTAGCTTGCTTAGGCTGGCTTCAATTTGATCTAGAATATTCATATATTCGAAATAAGTAATCTGAATGTTAATAAGGAATTTAAAGTCAACGAAAGCAATGAAAGTAAAATTATGAATTTTATAAAAAGCCTATATACACTTTAAAATGAAAATACTATATTTTAATCCACAAACAATTGAAATTAGCCATATTAAAAAAAAGTATTTTTATTGATAAGTAATAATGAAATAAAAATTTGTTTGCTTGGTGTGTGTGTATGTGTGCATGTGTTAAGTCAAATACTGTATTATATATATATTTGTTGTTTTATTTTTGTATCATCGTCATAATGGCTTTAAAAATTATATACAAAGCAGTTTTTCAAAAGTTATATCTATGATATATAGATTTTTTTATAATTATAACTTATAATAAAAGAGTGTTTTATTACATTTATCACACCACTCATATACCATTCATTTTCTCTTTAGCTCCACACTGTGTCCCGCAAACACGAAAACGCTTAATTTTCGTAACGTTGCGCATGGAGTGGAATCGAACCCACAACCGTCGCGTAATTGAAAAAAGTTTAACTTTTGCCAATTATTGAAAACAAACTAAAACACACAGATAAAACAAAATCTGTTGTCATAGGAAATTTAACATTCAGTCTCACAATCAATATTTCTACAGAGTATCACAAAATTAAATAATGATATACAAACTAAGAAAAAAAAATCTTACAAATGGTTTTTTTTAATTCCATTACGATATTTGTATATTATATTTGATTATAAAAAAACATAAGACGATATGTATGACAGTATTTACAAATTTTATTATATTAAAAAAAATCTGTACTTAAAGCATTTTGGAATATATTTTAAGTTTATTCTTTTGTGGAGTAATGGAATTTCGCGCCACGTTTTGCCGCATTACCGGAGCAAGGAAATGAAAATATTAAATATTTCATCACCCAGAGTGGAACCATTTGTTTGAACCCGTTATGAGTTCATTGTGTTTATTGTGCCGCTGCGTCACCGTGGCTTTTATAATATTATTTTTGTATAGGATGTTCACTTAAGCAATTAAATTAAAATATAATATTTAAAATTAATTTTAAAAAAATATTAGTACGAATAACATTTTGAATTTAAACATTATTAAATATCCATTTTATAAAAAGAAATTGTTAAAAAAATGTTGCTACATTTCTTTTTTTTATATTACCTTTAACTGTGTAATATATCATTACTATTATGTCATGTACTTTACCAAAATAAAACTGGTTGTCTATATTTACGCTGTATCCCGCATATGGCAGGGTAGCTAAAGGGAGCCTAATGTCAAAACATTCACCACATTCCCCTCAATTTTCAAGATATTGTGTACAGAGTAGCGGAACTCAGCACCAAGGTTTGTCTTGTTACTAAAGCGAGAAAATGAAAATAGTTTATTACACATAAATTAAATAAATATTAAATATTTTTTACATAAAGTATTTTATGGTTTTTTATCCACTTGTTTTGGATCTTTACACCTTTTTTATTTATTTAACATTTCCTTATCTTTGCGCTTTATAAAAAAAACGCTCTAGAATACAGAAAAAAAAAATTATACAGGTGTTTCGTTTAGTTGAAACTTTTACACTTGTACTGCACTTTTACACTTATTAAACTATTTTCACGCTTTATGCGATAACGTTTTGTTTCTACAGTTGTTGGTGAGCGGCGCGGACCAGTCGCCGGGGGTCGGTGAAGAGCGGTAGAACTTAGAAGACGTGCGATTAAATATAGGAAGGAGTTCGTTAGCTTCGTTTGATAGTGCCTGGAAATTTTATATTTTGTTAGTATTTTTTTTTATTTTTACGTTGGGATATCGCATATAGCAAGGCAGAGAGAGTTAACGTAGTGTTAATGCTTTGCTATTTTTCTTTTTCTTTCCAAATTCGAGATGTGCGTGTATGATTGACGTACCCAAAACACATATGTGTTTCTCGATAAGGCTTTTAAATTTGAGTGGGCTTGAACCCACAACCAATGCTTTTACACTCAGAAAGACTTTATTAAGATTACTTTTAACCAACTATTTTTTGCCCTATAATAAAAAACAAAATATCTTAACCGTAATTTACCTTCAAATATATAACGGCGTCTGTGCCATAACCCTCGCAGGACATCAGCACGAGGTCACCATGGAAGTATCGCGCGTACAGCCGCGATATAGGCAGGCCGTAGCCGTATCCTGAAACAAATTGTTTAATATTTACAATAGATCCTTTAAAAAATGAGGTACACACTTTTCTTTCTCCTCTTTTCTACTCCTTTATTTATTATATTACTATTAGTTAAGTATCGAGGAGAATGCTGCGAATACCATGGACAACAAAAAGGACCAATATATCAATCCTCAGCCAGCTGAAAATCCAAGTAAGATTATCCACTACCTGTTACCAACGAATACTCTCATACTTTCGCCACATAGCTCGAAGACACTGTTTCTACTGTTGTAGAAACTTGGTCAAGTGTGAGTCGAATTTGCCAGCCGAAAGTTCCGTATCAAATCATGATTGTGGGTCGACGGGAGGTGTAATTATAAAAGTTAATTATTTTAATTTTGTATGCACTAAATTTCTATGATATAAACTACAAATATAACTTTGTAATGGGTTTTTACTTTTTATGATATATTATTATAAATCACCTATTTTCGGATATTTTCTTCATTTGTACTGTAAGTTCTTATACTTCTCTAGATCAACGGGAAATATTTTTTTGGTTTTAATTACGCTGCGTTCGTCATTATAGACAAACAAACCGGTTGAGCAAAATAAAAAAAGTTTCATACAAAATCTTGTGACATCGAGAAAATTTGTCCGTTTTCCCTATTAATAAATTATAGTTAAAAAATATCTATATATGCAAATGTACGGAAACCCTAAAATTGAAAGCATAAAACTCACCAGTAGTAACCGCGGATGAAAGAAGAATTGGAGTAGTGGAGCTCAATGAGAACTTATGACTCAGTAGCCAGAGCGATAGTACAGCAAACAAAAGGTCAAATATCGCTGCGTTCAAATATTAAAACCTACCTTTCTAAAAACATATATATAACTCACCAGCCAATGGCACAGTGTGTGAATCAGACTTGGAGGGTCGTGGGGCGGTGCTGTACATGTACTTGAACAGCAGCTCGGACACGCTGCGCGCGATGCCGCCGCCGCGGTCCGACATCTAACATTATACACAAATTAAGCATTTTACATTTTGAAAGCCAGTGGTGGCGCGTAGCCACAAGGATGTAAATGTAAGAGCGACAGCTTGTGGGCTGTGAGCTGTATGGGTGTGGCTTCCACTTGAGGAAATGAAAATCGAAATTTATTTAAATTTATATTTCCATTTCATCGCTCTGGTGTTGAGGCAAAAGCGCGGCGTTGAGTTCCGCCACTCAGCACGCAATGCCTCCATAATTTGGCTATGCTTTTGGAACGGAGTGTCTTTTACAAGAGTCTTTCTATCTATATTGTTGTGTGCGGGAGACAGCGTGAAGCTAAAGCTATTTTTTTTCTACAATATTTGAACCCGCTACCACCTACTTTAACAGACACGTCCTCCCGTCCCCTCACGATGTTGACGAGTATGGGCGGCGGGCAGTTCTCGTGCGTCTCCATGACGGCGCGCATCGAGTTCTTAAACAGCTCGAAGAGCATGTGATAGAGGTGAGAGGGCACGTACACTATTGGCATCGGTTGGTTGCTTTGCACTGAAATGGATTATATTATATTTTAGAAAATATATAATTGTGTTGTGGGATTTCAAAACGCGTCCCTTGCTTACAGTCCAAGTGGTCTTACCGTTCAGCCATACGTTAACATCGAGCTACGTCGATTCTATAATGTTGATTGGGTAATTTAAAATACACAAAATTATCATATTAAAATAGGTAGGTAATAGGTAAAACAGGTTGAAAAATAATAAGTAATAGGTAAAATAGGTTGATAAAGTTGTCCAGTAGTTTTGGCCGTGCGTTATCTTTTTTTTATTTAGCTTCACAGATCATATAAGCGTTTTCCACTTTTCCTTAATTTTTTTTCGGGACTTGAATGTACAACACACACACGTCACACTTAGACACCGTCCCATTACGTCACACCAACCTATATTCAACTGGCACGCTCGAATCGCCATATATCGAGAAATCAATCAATCAATCAACCTATATTCAACGTGAGACAAGAAAATCATAATACATAAACCATAATAGAGTCAACAAAATCGTGGCGAGGCTTTCCGAACGCTTCTAAACTTTTCCATATTATTCACTCGCCCCCGAAAACAAAATAAATTAAAAGTAACAAAAATACCCCAAAAACCAAATCATGCAGTCCATCGCTTGCTACCTACCTCCATCCTGCAGTAGTTCCAGTTCAGGCGAGGCGAGGTAGTAGCGGTCGCACATAAAGCGCGCGTTCTCGTAGGCGTCGCGCACGACGGCCGCCACGTCGCAGGCGGGGTCGATGGAGCCCACGTGGCGGCCGCCGCGTCCCATGCCGTTCACGGACGCCTGGCGCCCGCCCAGCTGCTCGCCGAACAACAGAGCTGCAACAACGTATGTAACTCGAGTTAGCATTCGCGTAACTCATATATGAGCTTCTCGCTGTATCCCGCACGCAGCAGGGTAGGCAGAGGGAACATAGAANTAAGAGCGACAGCTTGTGGGTTTGATTTCCACTTGAGGAAATGAAAATTTATTTAAATTTATATTTCCATTTCATCGTTCTGGTGTCGAGGCAAAAGCGCAGCGTTGAGTTCCGCCACTCAGCACGCAATGCCTCCAAAATTTGGCGATGCGTTTGGAACGGAGTGTCTTTCACTTGATTCTTTCTATCTATATTGTTGTGTGCGGGAGACAGCGTGAAGCTGAAGCTAATTTTTTTCTACAATATTTGAACCCGCTACCACCTACCTTAACAGACACGTCCTCCCGTCCCCTCACAATGTTGACGAGTATGGGCGGCGGGCAGTTCTCGTGCGTCTCCATGACGGCGCGCATCGAGTTCTTAAACAGCTCGAAGAGCATGTGATAGAGGTGAGAGGGTACGTACACTATTGGCATCGGTTGGTTGCTTTGCACTGAAATGGATTATATTATATTTTAGAAAATATATAATTGTGTTGTGGGATTTCAAAACTTCTCCCTTGCTTACGGTCCAATGGTCTTACCGTTAAGCCATACGTTAACATCGAGCTACGTCGATTCTATAATGTTCATTGGGTAATTTAAAATACATAAAATTATCATATTAAAATAGGTGGGTAATAGGTAAAATAGGTTGAAAAATAATAGGTAGTAGGTAAAATAGGTTGATAAAGTTGTCCAGTAGTTTTGGCCGTGCGTTATCTTTTTTTATTTAGCTTCACAGATCATATAAGCGTTTTCCACTTTTCCTTAATTTTTTTCGGGACTTGAATCTACAACACACACACGTCACACTTAGACACCGTCCCATTACGTGACACCAACATATATTCAACGTGAGACAAAAAAAACGTAATACATAAACCATAATAGTGTAAAGAAATCAAACACCTCGAGGCTTTTACAGAACTTATATTTCTTCCAGGGCTAAATACCATTAGACTTGTACAATTTATATCACAGGACTTTTACAGAACTTATACTTCTTCCAGGGCTAGATACAATTAGGCTTGTACAATTTATATCACAGGACTTTTACAGAACTTATACTTCTTCCAGGGCTAGATACCATTAGGCTTGTACAATGTATATCTTAAATTATAATACAATATTTTATTCTAGAGGACCACTTTCCTCTTCAGCTCCAAATCTAATAATGCGCATCAGAATTTTCAACACATCAAGCGTCGCGCTAGTTCTATGTATAAATTTTCAAATATATCTTTTTATTAAACAAAGAGGTTGCTTTACATTTTTCTATAACAAATTATCGTAAATATAAAAACTATTTATATAAAATCATTACAATAGAGTCAACAAAATCGTGGCGAGGCTTTCCGAACGCTTCTAAACTTTTTCATATTATTCACTCGCGCTCGAAAACAAAATAAATTAAAAGTAACAAAAATACCCCAAATCATGCAGTCCATCGCTTGCTACCTACCTCCATCCTGCAGCAGTTCCAGTTCAGGCGAGGCGAGGTAGTAGCGGTCGCACATAAAGCGCGCGTTCTCGTAGGCGTCGCGCACGACGGCCGCCACGTCGCATGCGGGGTCGATGGAGCCCACGTGGCGGCCGCCGCGTCCCATGCCGTTCACGGACGCCTGGCGCCCGCCCAGCTGCTCACCGAACAGCAGAGCTACAACAATGTATGGAACTCGAGTTAGCATTCGCGTAACTCATATATTATCAGCTTCTCGCTGTATCCCGCACACAGCAGGGTAAGCAAAGAGAACATAGAAGAAACCCCATCTCCCACGCACCGCTGAATTCTGGAATCATTGCCTGATGATTGGCGGAACTCAACGCCGCGCTTTGCCTCGACACCAGAGCGAATAAATAAAAATATAAATGTAAACAAATATTTTATTACTTGATTTATTTAATGAAATATTATATAATGTTTTATGACCTTACTTTCAGCCGAATTTTGTAGGCTTTGCGTGTTGAGTGGCGGGACTCAAACTCAACTTTTGAATTTTCGACATTCTAACTCGCAATTCTCTACATTAAAAAAAGGTATACCAAAACTCACTGTGCTGATTAATAAGCATCCTAATAGATATCCTACTCATATAGAAGCGATCCAAGAAGTATTGTATAGAATTCTCAATGCCAGGTTCCACTTCATGGGACTCCTTCAATTCGAGGACACCTTGCGCCATTGTCTGTACTACGTCTGCGTGCCTGTTTCTTATGTGGACGAGACGTTCGCAAAATCTGGAGTTAAGTAAAATTAAATGTTAATTAAATGGAAAATAGGTCTTAAATAAAAATATATATTTGTTTAAAAAGCTATAAATAATAATAATTTAAGCCAGCGCAGTGGCCAGGCGCAGCGTATGGTGAACGCGACAGCTTGGGGTCCGCGTACGACATAGGAGAATGAATTTTTTTTTCGTTGTTCTGGTAACAAGACAAAGTGCGGCGTTGAGTTCTGCCAATCAACACGCAATTTATCGATACATTTTAGCGGAGCGCGGGGAACACAAGGTTCCCTCTGCCTGCCCTACTATATGCGGAATACAGCGTGAAGCTATATAAAAGTTCGTACAAAATTCAACTACACATACTGCGTCAAAACCGGCTGTTCTGGTTCCCTCTTCTCGAATTCAATGATCTCTTCGAAAGAACGCTCGTACCACTGATTAACAAGTCCCACAGACGGCATCCGCAGCAGATTCTCTGGTAACAGTGCTATTTCTTTCATTATATTGGCTAACCTGCAATGAGAGAAAAAGATAGACATAGATTATTCTTCATTAAAATAGATGTAATTTAAACTAACACAAATAAAATACGTCACACATTAAGGAAAGAAAGAGCCGTCGAAGTGTGAAGTGCGAAAGTGGGGAAGGGAAGTGTCTTACTGAGGAATTCATTTGGGGTACACGGTGTAGGTTATGGGTGGCCTCTCTCCGCTACACCGATAATCAAGAGTAATTTAAATTTTCTCTGAATGATTTCTTGGAAAAAAATACATATTTAACTAGTATATTTTATAATTGTTAAAAGTTAATTCAAAAAAATAAATTATAC
>JAKRZM010001273.1:681944-847795 GCA_036379175.1 Heliconius cydno galanthus
AGGTATCTAAGATAAGAGTAGGCAAAAAGAAAAGAAAGTGTTAAGAGTTAAGATAAATATCTAAATTAGTTTAAAAAATGGGGCTCACACCAGCTACGCTAAAGTTTTACACGTTTTTTTTGTTTTCTACCCTAGAGAAACAGCACGTTGAAGGGCGGAAACTAACCACGCGCTTGGTTCTACCTAAAGATTTTAAAACTAAACATTTCTCCGAATGGGGATCGAATCCACAATCGTCGCTTGTACAGATATTAATTCACTGAGCCTTAATAGTGTCTAACATTAAGTAAAACTACACAAAATAAAATTGAATAAAAAAACAGCTCCATGCTTTTTCCCGCATAGCAGGGTAGGCTAAGGGAACTAAGTGCTAAGTGCTAACGTTCCGTTCTCCATTTTCCAAATGATCTCGTTTTCCAATGTGATAAGTTTCACAACTCAACGACCCGTTACAAATTCCCGAGCGGAAATTGAACTCACAACCGTCGTCTTTATATTACCTACTCTTAAAATAAATAAAATAATTTAAATAAGTACCTAGTTTCCATTTCAGAGTTGAGTCGAGTCATTATTAAAGGACAATTATTGTCACCATTTATGCTTATTCACGCCTTACTTGATACCATTCGATATGGTTGTGGGAATTTATAATTTTAATTATAATTAACACCAGTCACATCGCATTGACTAACTAATACGCAATTAATTGTTTATCGACTACGAGTAGTGTATGTATAATAGCGTCTTTTTTTAAGTAAAAAAAGTAAGTTTCACACTTATTTAACTCATATTTTCAATGTGAACGTTAAACGATTAACCCTACTTACGATGCACATATAATTATTACGAATAGGAATTAGTACAATGCATAATAAAACGTTTGTGTAGTTAACAAACAATACGTACATAAATATCTACACATATAAGAATACTAGCGGCCCGCTCGCGGTTATACCCGCGTGAACTATGTTATTATTAATTTCTGTCTCCATGACTATGTCCTAGTGACGTCTATGCAAAATTTGAGACTCGTAGCATTTGTAGTAACGAAGTTTCATACAAACTTTCGACCCCAAAAACAACCCCTTAGAAGTCGAATATTGCAAATTCCCGTCTTAGCGAGCACCTACGTCCTATAAGTAACTCCTATGCAAAATTTCAGATTCTTAGGACATGTAGTTTCTGAGATTTCGTGATGAGTGAGCTTTCGTGACCTTTCGATTTTATATATATAGATAGATAATCTATATATTTTCTGTACATATATACAGAAAGTAAATATATAGAACTCGCGCCCTCTTGGGCCTAATTTAAATGGTCTAACCATGTAAAACAATAGTACAGTTTCCTCTAAGGTATAACTTTGTTAGCTTCGCGTTGTATTGTATGCCGCTGTTGAGCAGGGTAGGCAGAGAAAATCTAGTATTAAAACACTCCGTTCCACATCCGAGTGGTAATTGACCCCACGACTGTCGCGATTACAGTCGCACTCTTCTGCCCTTGCGCCACGAAGGTCATAATCAAACCTATTTGATATTAAATATATTTTGAATTTATATTCGAAACATATTCAATGTTTTGTGTATGAACCATAAAAGTGAGAGCAGAGTGGGCCATATGGAGTATAGTATTACTCATTTAATTTACAAATAAACTACAATATCAATGTAGGTCACAGTTAGAAAAGCCAAGCTGTCTTTTGAACAATGGATAAAACTATTCATTTGTGTAAATATGGTATTTTATGTTACACTTATTTTATTAGAAATATTTTATTATATTAATGAGGCAGTCTCGGCACAGTGCCTTAACAGGATTCAGCGTAAAGCTAACGAAAAAGCACTTTTTATTAGAAACAAGTATACCTAATATGTATATAAAATCTTTGAAGAACTTGTTTCCTCAGCAATAAGAAAAGCAAATTTACCATATTCTACATCCGATACCATTTATAGCAAAACATTGTATTTTCGTACATATTAAAAAGAAAATTCTGTTATTTCCCCAACATCTGTTAAGATTAAAAAATATCAAAAGTACTAACTAGGTAAATAAATAATACATAAAGCAATCTTTATATAATCTACCTATATAGTAGTTAGTACACATTGCTGTGTCCAATTAACATGATTACAGAATTATTTTCATTGAACCTACATCACGCATCATGCGTTTCTTGTTATAATTTAAGTGTATTCTGAATGAAATAAAATATCCATTTGACCGATTAAATAAAGAATATGAGTTGTACGTAAAATTTCAAAATGTGTGGTAATATCATAATGTTGAATATCATAATAAAAAAAATCATATTTTCAATAAGTAATAAAAACAATTATTACTTCATATTTTATTTTATCCTAAACTTTATTCCAGCAGTCATGGTAACACTACTAACAGCTATTGTTCAAAGAATGAGTAACTTAATATGCTTTGCATATGCCAATAACAAAACAAATATACACATTGATAGGTATAATATGAAACATGTTGACTGTCAATTTGTTATATCATAATGTTGTTAAATAATAATTTCATTTCCTCTAGTGATAATCGAACCCACAACCAGTTGCGTTTAAAGTCACACTTTGCCCCCGCACCATGACTGGCCTCTGGAATATTTAGACATAATATTCTTATATGAAGTATTAATATAGAATTATACAAAGTGTGTATAGTATATTAACATCTATAAATTTGAATTAACATCTTGTTTTATCACATAGCAATGATATCTTTGTTTGAAATACCAAGTGCATTCAAATGTATAAATTTAGTTTGAAATGTAAAGAGAATTTTTAGGGAACTTGTGACAACTTTGAATTGTATAGAAAGGTTTGAATTATTGCTGGTTTTAATTTGATGATGGGGGTGGGAGGTTTTTATCAGTTTTTGCACCATAAAAACAGACAAAATGTCCGACATATGAATATTATAAAGGATTTCTTTAATAATATTCATAATTATAAGATAAGTGATGTGAATGAATTTTGACATATAACCTTCAGTATATAAACATTGTAGTGAAGAAAACAACTTGATTATAATGTTTTTGTTTAATATTGCTAATTACATAATGTTATTTTTTATTTGGCTTCGTTGTTTAAAATTGTTTTTGAGTTGTTTTTGTTAACATGTTTTAAAATGGCATGGCAAAAGTTTTTTTATAATTATAAAAATTATGTATGTATATAATTTTTATAATTACCTATAAAAAAACTTTAAATAGATGCCCTAGCAGCACAGTGGTGAGCCTGATGAGAGTTTCAGCCAATTCAATAAAAAAAATATTTATTTACAATTTTCTTTATTAAAGAATTTTAAGAAATCTTGGTCAAAGCATCAAATGCTTAGTTTTAGATATTATAACATAAAACAAATAAAATATTTTATAAAAATGATTATAATTTTTCACATAAAGATACTAAGTAATATGTTTAATTCCTTATAACTAAAAGAACTAAACAACAGTTTGTTGGCAGTTTTTGCATAATATTTACTTTTTGAACTTTGGTATGAAGATAGTAACAAAAAAGCTAATTATATTACAATATTGTTTGTGTAATTAATTAATTCTATATTATGAAATAATAAACTAAATATTTTTTGCAGTTTCTAGAAATATAAGAACACAATGATCAATTTCGAAGTATTTTTTATACTAAAATTCACATTCTTATAAGAAATATAATCTAAAAATTATTATGTGTATAAGTTAAGAATTGTTTATTATCTCACTAGCAAAAAATTTTGTCTACTTTATTAGTATGTTACTTATATTGTGGTAAAAAAGAGTCAATTGCCCATACATATATATCATAACAAGCAACATAATCTACTAAAATAATAAAATAAAAATATCAGAACTAAAACAAATTATGATATAAACTTTGGGATCAATTCACAAATTTTCTTTTATTGACAATTTATAAGTAAATATATCGTTTTTACGCAAAGTATCACAACCTTCTTGACCTTGTCAAATACGTAAGACAAGACAGGTTAAGCTCATTACGTCTACATTTAGTCCCTACAATAAATAAATATAAATAGAAACTGAAATAATGTCAAGCAAGTCGTATTTATTGTGAAAATATTTCGTTCATTGATCGTAAATCAATAAAATAAAAATTGCAATCGATTAGCAATATAGATATTATGTTATATTTAATAAATGATATACATAATAAAAACTTACCAAAATCAATAAATTGCTTTATAGAAAGCGGCGATGGGTTGAATTGTGAATAAAAGTCCAACATTTTGGTAACATTTGTGAAAATTGTGCCCGCCAATCTCATTTTTATTTGTTTTTTAAATATATTTTTATTATTATTATTATGAAACAGGATAAACTTTATACAGTTCACGTAAAATGTTAATAAATTAATATCAATGAATATTAAAGATACACATTATGAAAATTAAAAACGATTTTATAATAATCACTAAATTGTTTTGAGTAACGCGAACCATCCATGAGGACGTGAAATATTCAACTATAGGTATAAACTCGATTTTAATAAGAACGAACTAACTCGAAATCTCGTACGCAATTCGCGATCAGTCAATGACATTTGCTTACCCTTAGTGATACCATGTTTTCATTGTTTGTGTACTTTATTTTGTTATAAAATATATTTCTATGTTACTTTTAAGAATATTTTTTATATTAGCATATTTATAAATTTTTTACTTAATAATTAATGTAATAAGTATATTTGTTTCCAGTATTACAAAATATTATGTATGTGCATATTGTGATTGACTAAGGAAAGGTACTTAGGTATATATTTTGGAGTTTCAATTTAAAATATACTGTATAATGGATACATATATGTTTGTGACTTTGTACATTGAAGATTAGAAAGTAATAAAATATTTTTTACCCGGCTAAGGGGAAGCAAAAGGGGGGCTATGATTTTGACTGGTATGTGGCGAGTACAAACATAGTCGAGAACATACATACTCGTGAACGTTCATCTGTTCCCCTGGAGCTTCTAAAATATTTATCATAATTTGACAAATGAGATATTAATTGAAACGTATTAATTGCCCGCTGGTTATAGGCTATGGGACGTCGTAGTAAATTGAATGTGGCGCCTTCTAGAGGCCAAAATGGCTTTTTAAAAGAAAAAAAATTGGGTTGTGTCATGTTTGGTGTCAAATGAAAAGTCTTAATTAGCACATTTCCAAAATATGTATTTTGTTCTTGTTTGCTCACCCGTTTGCTTGCATGCACCTGATGCTAGGATATTATTTCTAGAAAACACAAAAACTTAAACAAAGAAAATGAAAAACGGTTCTATAAAAAAGTATTACGAATACAATATATAGATATATAAAACGTATTACAAATTCAAAACCCCAAAATAACTTAAATTAAAAGTAAGTTAAAAAAACTAAAAAACGAATACAGTGGTAATCACGCTTTAAAAAGTATGAAGCCAAAAAAAAATTCCCACCTGAAATTGACAGCAGTGGTCGTGTACAATAAGCTCCAATTTTAACAGGAGGGAGTGAAGTGTACAAGACCACAGCTTTCAATTACAGGTGATAATATTTTTTTGTTTCATACTTTTTACAGCGTTATTATTCGTAATCACGTTTTAATTTTTAAACTATTTTTTTTATTAAAACGAGTGTAGAACAATGTGTCTTAATATTAGGTTTCCTCTGCCTATACTGTCTACATGCAGGATACAGTTTGGAGCTGACAAAAGATTGAATTCAATTCCTTAAGCGGAAATAGTGAAAAAGAATGTGGCAACATCAACTCAAACGTAAGTTTATATAGCTAATTATTAAATTATATAAATATAAAATGGTAAAAATGACAAAAATCTAAAGAGAATATATTATAGTGTTTATACGATAAGAATGTAACAAAAGTTTCATTTCTTATTTTGGTCTTTGTAGTTTTGAACAATAACGCAATTGTCATGCGTCATAATTTACTAATGACAATTTCAATTCAATGTTTATTTTTATTTTGATGTTTTTCTAATTAATTTAATTTTAATATTATATTCAAATTGATCTATAAAATATATTTTACTTTAAAGTCTAATATGTAGTTAACAATATTTTTCTCATCATAAATATAGATTGAATGAAATATTTACTCAAGTTAACTTTGCAAACAAAAGGCAATTTCTGCCAAAGTTACAAAACAGTGAGTACGCCTACTAGATTATAAAATACGAAAACACATAAATTTAGATGTGCATTTATTAAAATTATAAATAATTTTCTAAATTCTCTGTACAGATGACTAACAAAGTTTTTGTATATGGCACATTAAAACGAAATGAGCCGAATCACCACTGGCTTACGAATCCAGAACATGGAGTTGGAAAATTTTTAAGTGAAGGCAGAACTAAAACTAAATACCCATTAATCATTGGAACAAAATATAATATACCATTCCTGTTGTACAGCCCTGGCACAGGGTATAATGTTAAAGGTAAGATGAATTGTCTGTCTAGTTATTTTATATATCGATTGTTGCTGTATACTTGTATAACACAGTAGTTGGAGTTCTAGCTCCTAACTCAAGGAACATTGCAATTAGTTTTCCAGAATGCAAAAGCGAAAATAATTCAATATAATGGTTTCTATTATAATGTCAAAGAACTTCATTGACAAGATTGCTGTGGTTATAAAGATATCAAAGAGAGAAATTACTTATTATAATATGTCTTATAATTATGTATTTAGAGATGTAAAATATGAAGTTTCATAACTTTAAATTAAAAAAAAAGTTATTGATAAATATTTTTATTATTAATATTTTTAATTATAATAATAGTGAGAGGTGCTTTGAGATTATTACCTGTGGTAAAAAAAGCCTGCCTTTTTACTATAATTGTGATTTTTTTCTTACCATTTACAAGCATTATTGTTGTAGTGTTGTTCTTAAACAATACTTATATTGAATCAAAACATTATTAAAAATAATAATTTCAGGTGAAGTCTATGAAGTGGACGAAACTATGCTCAGCAAACTAGACATATTAGAGGACCATCCTAATTATTACATCAGAGAAATTGATGAAATTATTATTAACAAAGGGTGAGTTCATGAGTTGTTGCATACTTATTTTTATTATAATTTCGTGCTATATATGTTGTACATATAACAGGGTAGGCTTCACCTTCCCTGGTTCCCTCCTGGGGATGGAGAATCTTAACATTAAATAGTGTCTAGTAGGGATGAGTTCGATATATCAAAACGTAACTTAAAACCGATATGTTAAGGAAAACATAACGTATCGATATATGTTTTTAGAAAACCGTTTTTACAGAAACTTAAAACTCAACATAACTGTGATCTGAACAAAACCGTAATAACGCAAAACTTTTGAAACGTCAAACGGTTTTATATTAAAACTAACTTCCTCTCTTTCTAAGTAACTTATTCCGAACGGGCGTAAATGAGATAAGGCGAATATCTGATAAACTGATATTCGCTACCTCTCTTTCTATCCGTATATTCTTCACGGGTGTAAAAGAAATGAAGCGAATACCCGATAGCTAACTAACTAATAGATTCATGTTTCGGCGGTTTTCTTACATTACATCTACAAGTTATTATTTCGTCGTTATGAAATCGAACTTTTAAATAAATGAATAAAGTTGAAATTTGGATATTATTTTGTATTTTAACATTATTTATATCTAATTACTAAATATTGTTTTTTTTACATTTGATTATAGTTTTTATTTATATGTAATACTAATTACATATATTTATTATGATATTATAATGTTATAATTATGATTTTGCGTTTNTTTAGAAAGGTCAAAACGAGATCCCAACGATAATTACTATCCAGAGGTTAAACGATAAAATAATTCTGAGAGTATGTTAAATTGGTAAGAAAAGTAGTTTAGTGATGTTGACCGATGTTATTATTTGTTACAGTACACTCTACGCGTCGTGGCCGCTCTGAAGAGATTTATTTAAAGAATTTTCTTACGTTTGATTATTTTTTCCTCAAGCGCGAGTGAACAATGTGTAAAAAGTTTAAAATCTAACTTGAGGGCGGTCACTGTCGACCGTACTGTAATTAACGAGAAATCAGTCATTTAATCACCGTTAAAATGTTTAAAAAATCGAAAAACAATTAATTACTTTTAAATGTGTACTGTATTCGTAAATCACTGGTGACGAATTTTGTAAATGGTTAACATTAACATCACTAGTTTTGTTAGTAAGTATAAAAATAGTATTGCTAGTTTTAAGTTTTTGTATTTCTTTTTATATTTAATTTATTCTCAGAATGTTTTAAATTGAATTATATTTTTTGGTGATGCTATTTACAGGGGTGATGGCTGTGGATTCAGTTCCTATTGTGGGAATTATTACATTTGAATTTTTTGTCATTTTCTTGTTTGATTTTGATTGCCTTGATTTTTTATTTCCATGCTCGGTTAGACAAGCTGCAGCACTAAGTTCCACCACAAAGACATCCTGTAGCTGTTTTATTGGCCTAGTAAGATAGATATATTATGTTTGACTCTGCAATATTTATACTACCCTACCTATTTATATTTGTCGTTTCCCACGATGTGACCTTATTATTTCTTTAAAACTCGGGTTTTAATACGATTTTCACTAATAGACAGCTTGATTCAAGTAAAGCCAACAATATCAGATTTGTATTGTGATGTCATCAAAAACATACAGTAATGTTGACTAGTCGTGACCACCATGAAGTTAAACCTAACCTCAGGGCGGTTCAGATAACTATCTGAACAAGTAATCAATAGTAAGAGAAGTCCTAAAATAAAAACAGCGCGACCACGGCTCGTCGACAGTACTGTCGATGTAACTTATTTAGTTAAAAGTTAAAACACAAGTTTAGACATAAATATGAAATTATTTATTTTTATTTACAGCAATAACGAATCTACTATAGAAGATTTGGATGATTTTAAACAAGAGAATATGGAAGTTGAAGAGTTTTTCTTGTAAATCATAGTTAGATATTATGTACCAGACCTATTATTCTTATTAATTTGAATGTTATTATTATACATTCCTGTTTTCTATTATATTGTTTTTTTTGTTAATTGCATGTTTTACATACAAGTTACCATTATCCTTCATTGAACTAAATTTCTTTCCATTATTTTTATTTTATTTTAATTTACTAATAATTGTTAAGGCTATCGTAGCTCAGTAGGACTGCGTCTGATTGTAAGTTCGATCCCCACTCGAAAAAAAATATATATTAAAAGGTGGATGTATGATTACATGTGTGAGTATGAGATGACATGTCTGTATGTGAGATCATATGTTTTGATTGATCATCATTGATGAGTGATGAAATGCGTAGTTGTGTGATCACACACGTGGATGAGAAATCACACGCGTCGATGTCAGATCACAAAGTTTGTATATTTTAAAAACTTTTATTTTAAATCAATTGCAAATATTAAAAATGTCATATGAGGCCAATCGTGGCGCAGGTTGTGGGGTCAATTATCGTCAAGGTAATGAAGTATTTAACATTTTCATTTCTACGCTCACGTATTGAGGTAAAACGTGGCGTTGAGTTCCGCTACTCAACACTTAATGCTTCCAAAATTTGATGGAAAGTGTGTAACGGAATGTCTTAAAAATAACGTATTATGTAATGATAATTTCGCTAACAACCTAGTACCTAAATAATTGTACGATAAAATCGTTTTTTTAGGTTATATTTAATCTGCCCTAAGTCACAAATTTACACGGGTTCAAGTTGTCAAATTTTTGATCTCTAATCCAAGTTGTCAATTTGTCATTGTCATGTCAATGTCATGCGTTTTATAGGTTGTAAACTTATAAATAAACGCATTGGCCAATTACTATAAAATATATATGTAATGCGCATTTTATATTACACATTTTAGTCGATAAAAGATTCCAGTTTGATTAATATGGAATTTGCTCGTAAACAACTAGAAAAATATGGTTGGACTGATGGTAAGTGTCGTGAAGTGATGTAAATTTGTCTTATAATTATAAACAATCAAATCTTCTGATTTTTATTGAATTTAAATTCTTGTCATTTAAGGCAAAGGGTTGGGTAAGAAAGAAGATGGAATATCAGAAGCTCTTAAGCCGAAATTAAAAAGAAGTATCACTGGTGTTGGCTATGACCCTGCAAAAGATTACACTGAGCACTGGTGGAATCAACTTTATAATAAAGCGGCTAGTAATGTACAGGTAGGTAATGCCTCCATAATTCGGCGGAAAGTGAGGAATGGAGTGACTTAACGCGATTCCCTCCCTGTCTGCTGCGTGTGGGATATAGCGTGAAGCAAATAATATACAATAAACTATACAACTATATAAAATAGTAAATAAACTTTTAACTAAAAAGCTTTTGGAAAATTTCTCTTGTGCTTGTGTTGAGTTAGACAAAAAATATGCACTTTGTCTGTTTGGAAAAGATAAATGATTTTTTTTCTTTGAGTAAGATGAAACTAACCACCATAAGCGTATAGTTACTAATAAACCTTATAAACTTTTAATAAATGCTATTAACTTTTCTACCATGAACAATTACAAGAACTTAATATTAACTTTTGAAATAAATGTGACAGTGGTGGGTTCAATTCCCATTCAGGTGAATAATATATTATTTTCATTGCCTTACATGGTGACAGAAGAAATGTACAAACCATGTGCCCTAACATAACAAGTTTTCTTTATCTACCCTGCTTAATGCAGGATACAATGTGAAGCATAAATAACACTTGCAGGTTGAAGATAACAAAGGAAAAACAAAAATGATTAAATGCAAAGATGACAATTTTGAAATTACAAACAACACATTTCTATTGAAAGGTAAAAATAAATCTAAAAATGGAAATTCAGAGGAGGAATACAAAGATTTCTTTGTGAAGACGGAGGTTTTTGAAAATGACGGAGCTAAGATAGTTAGAGTTCAGGAGTCAGAATCAAGTGACGAGAATGATGAAGTAGTTCAGATGACTGATGAACAACTCTTTGCAGCTTGTAATGGCCGGACCGCACATAAGTATGTTATTTTCATTTTAAATTATTCTCAATTATAGTAGTGGGAACAACCAATTTTTTCTGTAGTTAAAGTACTTCATTCCCTATGTAGGGCTCTTATTAAATTGAGAACATGAACACAATTCATTCCTCCAAGTGTATATGTATGTAGTTATATGTTTAATAATAAGATATATATTATAGAGACCACCAATCACTGGGTGAAGTACTGAAAACTCGCAATGTTTTTATTGCTTTTTTAAACTACTAAGAAGTGTAGTTCTAATGATTTCTTTCAAAATTTCAAAAAAAATGTTATTTGTGAGATTTTTAAATGTGTATGTTGTGTTGTTGTGTAGTAGTTTAAAACAGCAATAAATGATATTTAATATTTCCCTTTCAATACTTTACCTGGGGACTGTTGATATATTGAAATTTGAAATTAAACTATATATGCTAATATTATAAATTACTTGTTTCAGAGGTGCACGCCATGGACTTCGGGCTTTAGGGAAACTGGCAAGAATAGAACAACAAGAACAAATATTACTCCAAGAATCTAGATTCAAAGGTTATTCCCATGCAAAAAAAATTAAAAACAAATCTAATGATAATCAAATATTTGAAGATACATTACTAAATAATGACCAAAATTTAAATACATTAAAATCTAAGAAGAAAAAGAAAAAACGTTGTAGTTTTAATGAATCTATAGATAATGACACTAAACTATCTCAACGAAATGACAATGTTGCTATAACAGAAAGTGATGTCAATAAGAAATCTAAAAAAGGAAAAAAAAATATGCTAAATGATAATGATAGTATTGCTTTATCTAATGATGATATTTTAAAAAATTATAGTGTTAATGATAGCTTGTTAGAAACTAATAATGAACATGTCCACAACATTGAGGTTCAGGTAAATGAAAATGTTGCCATTATGGAAAAAGTAAATAAGAAATCTAAAAAGAGGAAGAAAGAGACCCTAAATAATAATAGTAATGGTGATTTGTCTATTGAAGGATATGTTTTAGAAAGTGATGATTTAAATCATAGTTTGTTAGAAACAAATAGTGAAAGTGCCAAGGATATTCAGACTCAAGGAAATGAAAATGTTGCTACTATAGAAAAAGACAAGAAATCTAAAAAGAGAAAAAATGAGAACCTAAATAATGATAATAGCAGTGATTTATGTGATGACAGTTATATGTTAAAAACTGATGAGTCCTTTAAAACAAATAATGAAGATAATGATAATGACAATAATATTAACAGTGAAATTGAATTAAATCATCACATAAAAAGTAAAAAGCAAAAGAAAATCAAAACCAATAAAGATGATAAAATATCTTTAGAAGAAAATAGTACTAGTGACGTAACTATTAAGAATAAAAAGAAAAGAAAAAACAACAGTGATGTGATAGACGAATTTAAGGTTACCATTGTGTTAGGTAATGTCATAACAGATAAATTATCTAAAAATATGAAAAAGAAATCAAAATCAGCAGAATAATTAGCTTTACAATGTTACTGCTTATAATATTTCTATTTTTACAATGAATTATGTATAATAAAAAATATGATAAACTTTTTAATTTTATTCAAGCCATAAGCTTTTATATTGCAGTTAGATGTTGGTTGATTGGTGTGTCTGACTCTTAAATCGTCAGCTGGGGGTTTTTCCCTACATGGAGGAATGAATTAAAATATTCCTACATTTTATAACACCTGTACACTTTTAATCTATTATTAAAGCCCACATTACATGTATTACTGTTGAAATATTTTTTTTGTAGGAACCAAAGTTTAATTATGATTTTTTTTAAATATATTTCTATATATTTAAACAGACAAAGTTAGTAGTTCATTCGTGTAGTTTTTTGGAATTATTAGATAAAAAATACTTTGGCTTAATACTGGCTGTTTTGTCATAAAGTAGCTTTTTAAAATTAAAAAGTAAAATTTATTTCTAGATTAAACGTATTACTTTAAATTCTCTAATGGGTTTTTACATTTATATATTACATGTTTATATTCTGTATTTCCTGAAAAATATTGTAAATTTATGAAAAACAAATATAGTTTACAGATCAATCCTTATCTACTCCATTCCACGTAATATCGGCGGNATATATTTAAACAGACAAAGTTAGTAGTTCATTCGTGTAGTTTTTTGGAATTATTAGATAGAAAATACTTTGGCTTAATATTGGCTGTTTTGTCATAAAGTAGCTTTTTAAAATTAAAAAGTAAAATTTATTTCTCGATTAAACGTATTACTTTAAATTCTCTAATGGGTTTTTACATTTATATATTACATGTTTATATTCTGTATTTCCTGAAAAATATTGTAAATTTATGAAAAACAAATATAGTTTACAGATCAATCCTTATCTACTCCATTCCACGTAATATCGGCGATATAAACTGTGCTCATTTGTCATGCCTAAAAGCCTAAATGAAACAACTGTCAAACCACTAAAAAGAAATGTCAACTGTCAAGTTCCTATGTTGACTTGAACGAAAATAAAATTTATTAAAAATGTCGAATTCCATCGCCAAAATCTTGGCCCTGGACAAAGTTTGTAATTTTTTCAACATTATTCGTCAGAACGGTGGCATTCGCGCGTCCCTCTTTAAACTGTACAGGTAAATAAATATAAATATTTATTATGTAATTTTTGGGTTATAATTTTTATATCACAAAAGATACTTTCTCTATCAACATATTTAAAAACATTTATTTAGTTAAAAAATAATTGATCGTTCAATTCAGTTAAGAGCTTTAATGGCATCTGAATATATTATTTGTTTCGATAATACCATTTAGGTAGTACCATTTAGGTAGTAACATTATGTGGATAGAATTGAGTTCAGAAAGTTAAATAATATGTAATAACATGAAGTAACGATTTCACATGTTAATTCTGAATATTGTATATAGTCAGTTATGTCCATAACATATTTGTCGCGGAACACCCCACTTTCTGAACTGATGCCTATTGTGTACTTGGGAAGAAAATAAACAAAAGTAAGAAAAAAATCCTAAAATCAAATCTGCTCAACCACCTACATACTTCATGCTGACCACGACTTGTCAACCATACTGGCATACTCTAGTGTTAGTCATTTATTCTAACATACAAATAAATTGTTTTCAGACAAGATGAACTTAAAGATGGTCACCTAGTAGGTGAAGATAAATTTGGCAACAAATACTATGAAAACCCACGCTATTTCTACAGCAGGAACAGATGGGTGGAGTATTCTGACAAGTACCATATGAACTATGATGGTAGTCAGGTCTGTATGAAAATATTTTTATTTTGTTTATTAACATTTATAGAAGGGTATACACTTTTCTTAGCTTTCTGCCTAAATTTGGCACAATTTGGGTTATCGTCCAACCTAATGCTGCTTGACAGCACCACAATGGTCTTAATTCTATATTTAACCTTTGTAAGAAGTTGTACTTTTTTTTTAGTTTCATGTTGTATCCTGCACATTGCAAAGTAGGCAGGGGTAATCTGGGAATCTAGTTTAACACACTCTATTCTTCATTCAGACTTCCATTTCCCACTTTCCATTGAATTTTTGAGGTCTTGTTGGTTGAATGGCGGAATTTGTTGCTGCACTTTGCCTTGTAACAAAGTGCCAGAGCAAAGGAATAAAAAGAATTAATATTTAGCCACACAATGGTGTCTTAGTGAACTTTAATATGCATTTACAATTTTCAGGTTCCCGCTGAATGGTTTGGATGGCTCCATTACAAAACTGATCTTCCCCCACATCAGGTAATATAAAAGTTCTTAAAAGTAGAGTGTTTACTTTTATACAGTATTGTGATTAGCTGTTAATGGCTATGTGGATTTGATTTTAGAATTTTTTGTTACTTTCAATTATTTTCATCCCAAGTGAACAAGTGCACAACACACAAAAGTTCTGTAATTTGCTAGATATTAAAAAAATATAAATCAATATAAATATTAAATATTTTCCAGGATCCAGGCCGACCAAAATACAAATGGATGGCGGAATTTACTGAGAATTTGTCAGGTACAACTGGTCAATATGTTCCTTACAGTACAACTACACCTAAAATCGAGGCCTGGGCTCCGAAACCTAAAAGCAGCACTTGAAATAATGAAACAAATAAAAATAGATATTTTGACATTTCACAGACAGTGTTGCCATCCAAAAAGTTATTTGTTTAGCCTTTTTTGTTTTATTTTCTATTTAGTTAGCTGTAAGTAGAAATGGAAATAAATCTGTTACTTTATTTGGTTGTTTTATTATTGTATTTTTTATTTATGTAGCACTGTTTTTATTTTGAAGTGAAAGTATTCATAGAAATTTATGTATAAATTCTAGAAATTTATAACACTATTATGACAAAGAAAATTAAATCATTAAGCGTTTATTTTATATGCATGTGCAAAAAATATTTTTTATGAAGTTAAAGTGTGGAAATTTTTACAAAGGAAATTAAGAGGTCTTGAAATATTGTTGAAAAATAAAGATATTTATGTGATTAAAACACTACGGAAATATAACAACACATTTTTAATCTTGTTACTTCTATTTTTTTTAAATATTAAATAAAAAGCATATTTTAAGATTCTATGTATTGATGGTGAGATATGCATTTAATGATTCAGGATTCTGCTTTATTATGAATATTAGATCATATGCCTATCACATGCAAATTAGTAAACGAGTGTTCTCTTGAAATTCGCAAAGTTCTTTAAATCTTCCATTTCTTTGAGTCGGCAATATCTTTAGTAGTAGAGGAAGCCTTCCTTAGTCCTTTTTGTTAATTCTTTAAAATTTATTTTTAATGAATTTTGTGGACGAACTTATATGTGACAAGAAAAATACTATCATTGGTGATCGCATGATCACTTAATGTTTGTTCTTTTATATTAAAATAAGTTTTAATGAACAACCACTTAGGACATGTATTGGTAAATAAAATATTTAAAATGCTATAAGTATTCTATCAAAATAAAAAATATATATATTTCACAACTATTCAAATAAAGATTATAATTCTAGTATTAAAAAAACATATTTGTTCTGCAAGTGCCACCATTTTTTAAAAAAAGGAGGTTATCAATAATTATTAATTAAATTGCATTGTTTTTTTTAGCATTACGCTTTATCGGGATACAGCGTGTAGCACATTTAGCATTTACCAGAAGAAACCTAGTCTGTACAAATTAACTATAATTGATTTTTCTTGATTCATATACAAGAGTAACGTTAGTTTATTATAACTATTATAAGGGATAAATAGGTCCATTTAAGTTGAGCCATTGCTAACTTCCATAGTGACGCTGTGATATTCGTCTCGGTGCTAGATAACAATCGTAATAAGTTAATTCATATCAAATTGGGGCCTGTTTTATTTCTCCGCAAACTGGTTTGGGACTACGGCTCCTGACCACACCTTGTCAAACTTCTGTGCCTGTTACGTAAGTTTAAACTGAGGTTAATTTTGTTTGTTATACTTTTAATTATTTACATTGTTCCTCTATTTTAATTATGGAAATTCTACGTAAAATAACGTTTGCTACTTCATTATTCCAAGTGCAGGAACGTATTCTTATTATTGTACATAAATATTAGAAATGAATTTCAAAAATGTTATATTTTAACTGTAATTTTGATACAATTTACTTTTTTCTGATGGATTTATTCTGCTGTTGACCTGGAAACTTTAACGATTACAAAGGTGTCTTATTATGTGCATCGAATTTTTCCCATCAAATAAGAAAGAAATTTTTAAACAAATGCTTAGTGTGTTGTACGAAATTAAACCGACAATTTAATATACGTTAAATAATCACAATAAAATTTTAACGGACTTTGAACAAACATTGGTACACTATCTGTAGCATTGGTAACTAAATTATAAGAGATCAGGTGAATACATTCTCAACTCTATAGGTACATATGAAACATTTTGTTTTTAATTTTATAACAGTAACAAAATATTAACATTTCAATAATAATAATAATTAATTATATTTTTATAAATCATTGTATAAATTAATATATACAACAATTTAAGTACTTTACTTTACAAACAGGATAGACAAATCCGTCTGATGAAACAAAACAATAAATCAAAGCTTAAATGGGTCAAATAACTTTGAGAAGTTGTGTCTTAGAGCAACTGCCCACAACATACATACAACTACACCGAACTTTTATATACGGTATTAACTTAAAACAATCTTTATTATATTAAAAATAAAGTTAAAAATCATTAAAATCAATTTTCAAACATGGCTACAATAATGCAATTTGCGTGACACATACAAAAGGAGCTTTATTCAACGGTTTTAAAGTTTCAAATGCCATAAATAAAATACTTGTTCTGAACTTTTTTTTCTCTCAGGTAAAATATCGCTATCCACACTCCACAGTCGAAACGCGAGGCGTCTGTTTAACGCACTTAAATGTTATTCCTCAAAAACTTAGTGTAAAATTATTTTAAATCACATCAAAATGTGCTTAACCAGTGTCCGTGAAGTGTACAAAGTGTCATTATAAAGGATATTTTATATGGTACGTACATATATATTAGTAATTATGTATAGAATTGTGAAACTTTGAACTTTTAAGTCGTGAACTTTAGAAGTAATATAATGAAATAGTTTTGATGACTGATGCGATATCAAAATATAAACATATAATGATATATATATATATTGGTATAAATGGCTATAAAATAAACATTTTTTAAACTTATTAACATATTTGGCAAAAGTATGTATAGTAATAAAAATAACATCTATTTCACAGAATATATTTTAGTAAATTGTTATTTCAACATAACAAAGTTATAAAAAAAGGTTCAAACTTGTCCCGATCTTTTGAGATTAACTCAAAATAAGCAAGAAAGTTTTGCGTCCACAGAAAAAACAAGGATGGGCGTTACGTCGATCATGATTTATGCGTTGCCTTTGAAAATTCTTAACCGATTTGTAATAAAATAATATGGATTACGGTAAAACGATTGTTTTTAAGGTCTATTTGTAATGGAGATCCCTTTGTTTTTAAGACAGAATGGATTTTTTGTATTTTTTATATTAGTTAAGCTGCTTACTATTTTGCAGGATCTAACTTAGTATAAATAAGGTTTTGTTTATACGATTTTGTTCGTTTCTGGTTCTTTAATTTGATCTTTATTTTGAAGTAATTAAAATATTATTTTCTACTTTTTAATTTTTGTTTAAGTCTGTGCATATAATATAGGTATGGTTTTAAAGTTCATTTCGTTTAAATAACTTTATTTTTATCTCCATTTATCAATATTTTAATATTATTATAAAGAAAACCCATCTTCAATGTTTTTTTATTATTAGTAGATCATTCTTTCTTTTGTTAAGAGGCCTAATTTCACCTACTTTTAATTATTTTACCATCATGAATCTGGCGATGCTCCAATAATTTGATATCAGCGAACTGGTCTGATGAAAGAGCAAAGGCAAGAGATGAGATCCTGAGATGCCTTCATTAGTCAAAATCATAAAGTATTCGCTAATTAGTTTTGACATAATATTATTCTGTTTATAATAAGTGTGATTAGGGCCTGACGATGGATCTACGGAAAAGACCGTGCGATCAGAAAGATCTTAAATGAACTCGCTTAGTTCTACGGATACGGGGCGGAGCACATTAATTACGAAATACAAAACTGTTTACTCGTGGAAATGTATTTTACTTAGAAGGAGTCCGTTTCGTCTAAGCATTACCCGTTCATTTGTCTTTCGCTGTGGAAACTGGGCTTTATGTTCGTATACTTATGTTTATAAAAGTGAAATGTCGCTAGACAAAACTTTTCGTTTGTTGATCACATAAAAATGTCAAAAGAACTTATAATTTATATTTACTCACGCTGTATTCTGCACATAGGTATAGCAGGGAAGACAGAAGCACTATGGTAACCTTTCGGTCTTGACTTTCAGCCGAACTCTCAAGACATTGTCTGGTGAGTGGCGGAACTCACGCGCTTTGCTTCTTTACCAAAACAAGGAAATGAAAACATTAAATGTTTCATTCCCCCGAGTGGGTATCAAATACGCAACCGTTACTACTACAGTCGCCTCGTTTGTGCCCCTGTGTCATGACGGACGGCTTATAAGTTAAGGATTCAAAAAATATAAATTTGTTATAAATTCATTATTAATATATATATATTTTCCCAATATAAGAAAAAAGTATTGTCAGTCTAACGGGAAGCTCGTTAGGCAGTTGGCGCTTCAATACCATTGTGTTGTAAAAAAATATAACAAGCCACATTACAACAGGTCGATGTCCTGTACATCTTGTTATTTAGCTATCAAAAAAAGTCTAGGAAAGCAACTCTTACTAAGCTTTGGAATAACTTACAAAGATCCATCAACGTATCATTTATTAAAATCGGTAAAATAAGGCCCCAAAGAAACGGACAGGCGCGATAACCATATCCCTTCTTTTGGGCTTTGCCGCAATCGGGTAATAAGCAGAGAACTTATTCACCAACATCTTTTTTGGGGTGGCGGAGACAAAAAAAACTACGAAAACATCTTTTATAAGAAGAAATCTTCGAGAATACAGTATCAATGATACTGATACTAGGATAAAGCGTGAAACTAAAAAATCTACGGTATGTACAGTCCAAAACACAGCAAGAAACCGCCACACCATGGGGATTTCATTATGCCTGATTTAGTTTTAAGTAAATCTCTATTTATCATCTTTTGAAGGTATAAGTGAGGAAGAAGATGAGCTTGAAATCTTATAGATTTACGGCCTCGTCGAAAATAATTGCAAAAGAAGAAAGTTATTATCTATCCATCTTGAATTTATATATTTTTATAGGGAGGTAAGACTACCGTCTTGAATACCTTCTATCCCTAAGAAATCGCAAGCACTACGTGGCTACTTGAGAAGGGGTCATCAAATTGGCTGGGTAATAATCTATTTTGAGAGGATTGTACGAAAATTAATAAACCACAATTTTATTACGACGGCTATGTGATTGTTTTATAACCGAAGATAAAGATATACTTATTTCCAATTTAGTCGGACACTAAAAAAGTAAATTAAATTTAAACAGACAGAACATTTATATAACACTGGCGAGCTGAACACTTTACTTCCCACTTTTTTTGTGTGGATATGAAATCACGTTTTTCCAGTTTCATCATAAATTAGGGGACAACGTTTCTTAGTCCTACACTCCCTACCCTACCTACATGCCAAATTTCAACTTTCTAAGTCCAGTAGTTTCGTCTGTGGGTTGTCTGTCAGAAACTCAGAAGACTTATTTATACTAGTATGTTACTAGAATTTTTAGATTCGTACCAGTAGTTCCTGAGATTAGCGCGTTCAATCAAACAAAAGATTACCCCAATTGTGTCAACTCAGGATAGAGTAAATAAACGTATCTTTAAAACAAGAGGTCAGTATACAATATCACACGACTATAATGATCGTTTAAGGCAGAGTGCAGTGACTCCTTGACCCCAAAACACTTGTTTAAAGTGGACATTGCGAGTACCTACTGATTAATCTGATGTTGAACCGACTTTAATGGGTACCGTCCTTTTTCATTTTAATTTTACATTAAAAAAAATAATTAAGCTACAACGGTTTTGGGTCCGACTCCAACTCGGGGTTGAAAAACCAAAAGCTTATATGGATGAAATATAATTTAAAAAAATGGATTTTTAAAATATTGATTAACAGTTTATAGCTGATAAATTACCATAGTTCCCTTTGATACACATCTGCCTTATCAGAGCTTTCAAGACATAACAAAATTTGAAATGGTAGGATCAATATCTCCTTTGAAGTTTAAAAATTTGAAGAACTTATTTCAGTATCAAAAATTGCTAATTGAAATATATTCTAGAAATGAACTGAAATAGTTCTAGGCAGATCTACTTCTCTTTAGGTACAATTAATCGAAATATCGTATCAATAGATACTTTGTTCTGTAACAAACGTGAGAAAATTTAAGTTAATTTAAATCTTAATTATTTAAAATATAATTGTAAGAAAAACTTACATTAAACAAAATTTCCCACATAATTTTTCGTAAAAAATAGCAATAGCCTGTTATATTACTGCCATATGGTAAATACGTTGGTTCTCATGTGATACTTCTGAAACTTTACACCTTGTCACGTCCCTCAGATTTTGCGTGACTATACGTAAAAAAATCAGTAATATTTTTTTTAGCTCCACTATGTATCCTGCATACATATACTAGGGTAGGCATAGGGGCTAGTGTTGAGACACTCTGTTTTCCACCACCGTTCTTTTTACGAGACATTGCGTCTTCAGAGCACCAGGGGAAATGTGGAAATGAAAATTATTCATGCACCCTAATGGTAATCGAACCCACAGCCGTCATGTTTACATTCAAACGCTGTTCCGTTGCGTCGCGAAGCTATTGGCTAAATATAAAGTACATATATAACTTATAATTTAAACTAGTAGGTACTTCAGTGGAAAGTTGTTTAAAAACGTATATGGGAAAAAAGCAAAGGCAAACAATGGCCGCCTTGCGATAAACATCTAAATGTGCTCGTTGGTTTCAACTACTGTTATTTTAATTGGGTTAGCTATCATCACGTTTTTTCTCCCACTGTAAATAGAAAATTTTGATAGATAGATAATATGTATGTGGCCGTCGTGGCATTCGCTCTGGTTACTAGATAAAGCGCGGCCTTGAGTTCCGACCATTGTCTTCATGGAGAACTGAGTGTCTTAACACTTGCTTCCCAAGTTTTCTCTGCCTATCCTGAATGGAAATGGAAATGATTCAACTTTTAATTATTTGTATTATGCCGCTCTGGTATCATAAAGTGAGGAGTTGAGCACGCCGCTCAACTTCCAGGTCTCCGACTTATCCACTCACAATGTCTTGAGTGTGGGCGGAAAATGAAGAACGAAGTGTTTTAGCACTCAGTTCTTATGCCTATCTTGCTATGTTTGAAAATATATAAAGATGCTAATTAATGTGTCTATACTAGTCTGTACTAATATAGAGATGTTAAGTGTGCGATTGAGACAATCGTTTTGCTAATAAGTATAAGTAAGAAAAAATAACCCACTGTGGAAATATGTTTATATGTTCATAATGAAGTTGTTTTTTTTTACAATATTCTTCCTAAAATGTGTTTCCTTAACCGAAATTTAGTACCAAAACAACTAAGTATCTTTATTATAAAAAGCTTTTGTGATAACTTCATTTGGTTTTCATATAATTTATATATGTTTTGTAAAATAATAATTATATTTACTGTTTGTTTGCCTTTAAAAACAAAATAAATAAAAAACGTATACAGATTAAGGCTAAAAGACTCCCATCTATCCCATAACAGTCTAGTGCCCATACATGCGTGCCACGAACGACGAACGCAAGAACGAATGAGCAAGGGCAATTAAACGGGAATTTCTCCCACAGTTATCGAGTAATATTGTGTTTTCACTCGGAACTAATGTAAATTAAATGTGCGATGGAATTTTAGTGAAGAAAAATTTTTACAAAGGCCGTCTTCGCGCAATAGGTCGGCGGTTGACTGTAAACATTATAGTTGTGTGTTCAATATCCACTCGAACTCGACAAAACGCAGCGTTGAGTTCCGCCATCCATGAAGACGTCACTAATCATATTAACCATTCCATCACCACAAATTGATTGACTGCCTTTAGTTTCTGTGACTTAGCAAACATCAGCAATTTATTTTAAATTTCATTTACTAAATCTTATATCTACTAAATTTCACCAAAATCGATTACAAATTATCGAATATTAAATCGATTTGGATTAAATTTATATTTATCCAAAGTGATTACTCAATGCCTATCATCGCTTAATTCTTTTCGTCATAAATACCTTTATACAAAAACAGAAATAAAAAAAGTAGAATTATCCAATAATTTATCGTGACATGGAAGTTGGAACTAATCGCCTGGTCGTTGGCTTTCCAGGCGTCAGGCGTGAGTAGCGATTGGCGACGGAATTGACGATTTCGTAATCTCCTGTTACCATAATACTTTGTTTTGGTATAATCTGTATTTGTGCGTGTGATAGTTCCGTACAGATTAAATTGTTATCACGATGGAATTATTTTGTACAATTCTGAAGAAAATAGTTATAATAGTTAATATAGTTATGGTTGAGGCCCTTGTGGCGCAGGGGCACAAATGTGCGATTGTAAACGCAGCTATGGATTCGATTCCCACTCGGAGGAATAAAATATTTAATATTTTCACTGCCTCTGGTAACGAGGCCTTGCCCTGTTATGTGCAGACTAAAGTTTGAACCTAAGAAGAATTATACAAACAATAGGTAAATATAGGAATAGATAAACAATATACATACGAGTTTGTGGATATATGTATATGTAAGATAAGAACTGTCTGAACTTAATAAAATAATAAACCACGCGCGACACGACCACGACCTATACATTATTACTAGTAAGTTTTATATAATTTAACAAAAACAAACGATTGCTAATAGCCAGCGTCTTATAGCGAATATGTAGGGCGTGACGTAAGTTCACTAATAGCGGCCGTTGTTTAATTGACCCGCCACCAGAGGTTATTCAACTGCGTCAACCAACCTAGTGTTAAAGTAACATTGTTAGTCGTTAGCTTTCGTCTTATTGCATCAATGTCTACAGGATATTTGCCTACTTTTAAAATGACTTCGTTTATCTTCTTAGATTTTAACTTAGTAAGTGAGGTCATGGTAGCGCAGGAGCACTTTCTTTTCCCACACAGTCGCCACTCAACACACAATGTGCGAGAAACAGCGTGAAGCTAACAAAATGCCCGAGCTCAAAATTATCGAAATCGAAATGTCGTATCGAGATGTTTATTTTTACTTTAAATGAGCTACACTTCAATGTATGGAACAACATTATTTTACCAGAATTCGTTCAGTAGTTCTTGAGACAGATTACTAACTAAACTAGGTGTTTAAAATTTGTGTAATTCTATATACTTGGATAGAAGGATAGAGTGGTGTCTCTACTAGTTGCGTGTTTTCTTACAGAATAAAAATAATTAAAAACATTCTTCCTCCGAATACATATCGAATCCACAACAGTTGCGTTATGTGTCCGTATCTTTTATTATATTTATACCTCTACCTATCATTATACTCAGTTATCTATTACATATATTTTTTGCTAATTCATAAAAAATATTGTCTAATTTAAATAAATGTTGTGCAGATATTATTTATGAAAGTTAACACATTATTTTGCTCACCATAAATTATTTGTTAAAATAAATGGAAGACATGTCTTAATCAAAATAGACAAATTACTGAAGAATAAATTTGAATTTGTTAGCTAACATGGAAAGCACATGAATTTAGACATCCTTTTCCCACTGACATTTAAATTAATATTTATATAAATAATAATAGGTAAATTTCCGTAAAAAATAAAGAATATAAGAGAACAGAACCTGTACCTTTTCTTTGTCTACTCAGTGCGAGAAAATAAAATAATTATTTCCCACTATCGGTTACGTACTACCAGTCTTACGCTTGCCCACTAGAAGTTTACAAATGTATCAAAATCTCTTAAGTCATAACACTAGGTTCCCTCTGCCTACCCTGCTATATACGAGAACAGCGTGAAGCTGAAGCTTAAGCTTTTACTGAAATCGATATTTCTCAATTATTTATTCATACATAAAGTTTCTATTTGTGAATTGCAAAAGTAATCGATTTTTATATTGCATATATAATTTTAATGGCGGATATTAAGATTTTACTTGAGCCATTGCCGTTTCGAAATATTGAGTAAAATTTTTACCTATTACTTGAAACGAATTTTAATCGAGTTTAAATCATAATTACAATGTATGTATTGACATACAAGTATTAAATCGGATGTTTATTCATTCGCACAAGATGATTTGTACCATTCGATTCCGACTGAAAGTAGCGTAGTTGCTAATGTTTTTTTTTTCCCTGGACTATTTAGAGAAATTCATATTTTACGGTTTAAAATAAAATGTATAAGTAACAAGTAAAAAAATAATTGGTTTTAACAAGAGTTATTTTGAACTTTTGACAGATTCAAAATGCCCGAGGTACGTTTATTTAGCGCCACACTCTATCCCGCACATAGCACGGTAGGCAGAGGGAACCTGGGAAGTCCCCGTTCCCTACTTTCCGTCGCCTTTAAGTGTTTCAATAGATGTAAATAACAGAATTTGAACCAACAGTTATCGCTTATACGAATTTCTACCTAACCGGGCGCAGAAGTGATCCTACAGTAGGAAACTTGACGCATATGATAGTTCAACAAACTGCCATATTAGGTGGACATTTTTTCTTGACATGTCTTCACGTCAATACACTATCTAGCCGTTGTTGTTATTTTCTCACGTTCATTTCTTTTAAAAGTTAGGTAAAAAAAATGTAGTGATAAAACACTCCGATCTTTAATAATAAGGTAACGTTCAGTGTTTAGTTCCGCTACCCAGCAATCTCACTCAATACAACTCACTGCACCTCCGGTCAGAGTTTCCTAAGGCTATTGCATTTGACATCGCAGACGAAGCCGGTGGCAATATACTAGTATTCTATGAACTTTATGGGTCCCAATAGATTCTCAAACTAATAACTACTAAACGCCCTGCTTCCTGATGCTTGATTGTCAAACTAAAAACTGTTAAACCCATTTTAATGTGGTTTTAGCGACGTTCACAGACCACAGTTGAAGTACGTCGTGTCTCGCGAGTCAAACAGCACATCGCAATCGATTATACTGCATCTGCCATGAATAATCAATCGAATGACTTAAGTCATTGGCCGTCGACTCCGTTACATATGTTATGTAAATAACGTTGCGGGGATTTACCACTTGTGTGTGTAGGAAGAATCTTTTTAGGTCTGTACCTCTAAAGTTTTTTTAAAAAGTTATAAAAAAAATGTAGTTGCTGTTTACATAAAAGGTTTCTTTTCATTCATTTCTTTTGTAGAAAATTATGTAAAACATGAAGAAATCACTTTGTACTCTGCTTTCTAAGACAGATATATAATTTATTTATTCTCAGTATAACTTGGTATATACGGGAGAAGTCACTCCTATTCCTACACTCAGGTTTGTGAGTTCTAGGTATCCCCCATAGATATACACGGAAAAGTTATCATTAAGTCAATTTGATTTAATTTCTACTAATAAATTACAGTTCATTCAGTTTGAAAATTAGTATTTATAGGGACTTCCATCGCATTACATGAAGGCTGGCTGTGGAAGCAACGAAGCCATGACAAATTATTAGGTGTAATTCGAGTTGGATGGCGTAGTTTCTTCACGCGATTTACATGTGAATCCTTCAAACTAAACTGTCTCGCAGGATTTTTGTGACACCCGTTTCTTACAAACACGTACATAATGACTCCAAAATCGATTGTAATTATTTATTTTGAAATATAAAGACTAATAACAAGAATTATGCAAAGGAAAAATTGGTTCGACGTGATTACAATACTAAAGAGAAAGTTAATGAGTACTTTAATATAAACTTTGCACTGAACTATAAACTACGCGTTTAACATCCTTGTAAAGGTCAGTGAAAGTTTCACGTGATTGAGACTTGGAATGGCAAAATTGTAATTTTATCACGCATTATCCCTGTTCTTCACTTTTTACTATGAATGTATTTTATTTTTTGAAGAACTTGCTGAATCCACTGCATCATCTCTGATACGCGATAATTCTTTTACGACCGTAAAACCGTTTATTTTCAAAATAATATTTTATTCATTATTTTATATCGATATACAAAACAAATACGATTCGCTACGTTGTTAAAATAATCGATATTATGGACCCGCAATACAATTTGCTTTGGTGGCCTCTAACGATTTTTATATAAATTAAAGTTTCAATCGACCATTTAGGTGGTGAAATTTTATTATTGTTAGACGAAAATAAAAATATATTTCTTATATTGTGTAATTAAATGACATAGCTTTATTATATTTATAAACGCGATGTTCCAATCACATGCAGTATCGACCTCATTTGTGACCTTGGACTATTTAATTTTTTATTTATGCAAGCCAGTACTGTCTCATTGTTAAATATTTCTTCTACTGTGGTCTATTTTGTGCTATTGTACACCATTCGTGCTTTTAATGGTCCAGCTTGGCGCGCCACCTCCGTTTCGGTGTGCTAACTCTCCTTTTATAGGTTAGAATCCACGAGGATTCGCGATTAAAATTAGGTATTTCCTTTCCACAGAGGGATCTAAGCGCAATATATCTAATTTTCATATGCATAACTTAAAAATGTGCAGGGACTTAAAACAATCGTGGCAAAAAAAATAATGTTCTCTAAAATTCTACCTGCTTTCGAAATATCCCTTTCTAAACGATTTAAATAGGCACAGCGATTCTATTATAAGAGTTTTCTACTATTCTTTAACTTCTGGGTTTGCCTTTAGAGATATGTCAAGCAAATTTTAAAATCTGTCAATGAAATAAAGATTACTCAATATTTAATATTTGTGTTTGTAATTCAGCTTCACGCTGTTACCCGCATATAGCAGGATAGGCAGAGAGAATCTAGTTTTAAGACAGTTTTCTCCACTGAGTTTTCCAGGCATTGCGTGATTGCCAGAACTCAGTCATACGCTTGTGTCCCTACGCCACGACGGCCACAATGATGATTTTTTAGAATTCTAAATTTAAGTTTTTTTTTCACATAAAATAAAATTGGAATAAAATAAATTATAACTGGCTGGATTGTGATCTAAACTATAACTAAGAAAAAGATTCTCACAAAGAAAAAACCCTGCTCCAAATTTGTACCTGCTTGCGAAACGTTGCTTTCTAAATTTTATAAATAGACACATTGAGTGATATATGCGTGTGCTATCCTTTGATTTCTTGGTTTGCCTTCAGAGAACATTGTGAAACGGATACAAGACGCTATTTTAGACGTAACCGAATATTTTTGTTGTAGAATGTGTCAAATGTTTGAGGACATTTTTTATATGGGTACTCACTTTCAGTCGCTATTCTACTACAGTATAGTAGGTACACAACGACGCCGTCTAGCAGGCTAGGCAGAGGGCAAATAGTGGTAAGATACTCCGTTCCCATTAAGAGCGTTCCCTGTAAATTGATCCAAATAATACTAAAAAATATTAGGTTCACAGTATCCTGCATATAGCACCCTGATGTAAGAGATCTATGGCAATAGTCCCTGACACCGTTTTATTGCTAAAGTTCTTCATTATCCACACAATGAAGAAAACAATACAAAGTTTACCAACAAATGTAGATCTATGTCTTAATTCTCACAAACGAATGTGTATGTGACATTTGGGTAATAATTATGAAATTAGTGTTTTCATATAAATAAAAAACAGTCGTCATGGCGCAGCGACTGACCCGACCGTCGTGGGTTTGATTACCATTCAGGGGAATGAATTATTTATTCTTTCCTCGCTCAACGAAAGCAAAAAAAATTGACTCCCGCGAAGTTGAGTGTATGGGGAATTGAGTGGCATAACACAAGTTCCCTATGCTTATCATGCTATATGCTATTGCAGGGTGAAGTTATTATATTCAGAATCCCTTAGCAACACTAAATTGTGAATTCCACTATAGTTTTAATTAATAATACGTTCTTGCGCTATATTCAGTGCAATGTGTAGGCATATAGGTACTGACCGAGGGCGTCCGGTCAGCTGTGTGGCATATGCTCTTTGATCGCGCGTTACTTTGATTTGGAACATCTGTCAAAATTGCATTCCTTAGCCAGCTGTTTGATTGTGATGAAAATAATGAAAGAATTAAATATAATTAGAACTTCGGACACTCGGCACTGTTTGTATTGCGAATATTCTTATATAGATTTTGCACTGCAAATTAGATTTAGTAGTTAAATTAGGTTTAGTAGCCTGAAATACATATGTTACGAGATCAATATTTAGAGATATTCTATACTTAAGCAAACGTAACAGGTATGACGCGTATAGCATTATAAAGTGTAAATTAATAGTGTTTTTGTCTGTGCAACTTGCACCGCGTGGAACCTGTTAACTGTTGGTTATGACATAACTACAAGTTATAACTCTAGATATCATTTTTACTGACTTGAAGGCGAGAGAATGAAGTATTTGCTTATCCTATTGTANGGACTATTTAATTTTTTATTTATGCAAGCCAGTACTGTCTCATTGTTAAGTATTTCTTCTACTGTGGTCTATTTTGTGCTATTGTACACCATTTGTGCTTTTAATGGTCCAGCTCGTCGCGCCACCTCCGTTTCGGTGTGCTAACTCTCCTTTTATAGGTTAGAATCCACGAGGATTAGCGATTAAAATTAGGTATTTCCTTTCCACAGAGGGATCTAGGCGCAATATATCTAATTTTCATATGCATAACTTAAAAATGTGCAGCGACTTAAAAAAATCGTGGCAAAAAAATAATGTTCTCTAAAATTGTACCTGCTTTCGAAATATCCCTTTCTAAACGATTTAAATGGGCACAGCGATTCTATTATAAGAGTTTTCTACTATTCTTTAACTTCTGGGTTTACCTTTAGAGATATGTCAAGCAAATTTCAAAATCTGTCGCAATGACATAAAGATTACTAAATATTTAATATTTGTGTTTGTAATTCAGTTTCACGCTGTTACCCGCATATAGCAGGATAGGCAGAGGGAATGTAGTTTTAAGACAGTTTTCTCCACTGAGTTTTCCAGGCATTGCGTGTTGATTGCCAGAACTAAGTCATACGCTTGTGTCCCTACGCCACGACGGCCACAAGATGATGATTTTTTATTAATTATTAATTCTAAATTTAAGTTTTTTTTTTTCACATAAAATAAATTATGACTGGTTGTGATCTAAACTATAACTAAGAAAAAGATTCTCACAAAGAAAAAACCCTGCTCCAAATTTCTACCTGCTTGCGAAACGTTGCTTTCTAAATGTTATAAATAGACACATTGAGTGATATATGCGTGAGCTATCCTTTGATTTCTTGGTTTGCCTTCAGAGAACATTGTGAAACGGATACAAGATGCTATTTTAGACGTAACCGAATGTTTTTGTTGTACAATGTGTCAAATGCTTGAGGACATTTATTATATGGGTACCATTACACTAGTTTAAAAAATCACAATCATTTCACTTTCAGTCGCTATTCTACTACAGTATAGTAGATACATAACGACGCCTTCTGCTCATAGCAGGCTAGGCAGAGGGAACTTGTGAAAATAGTGTTAAGATACTCCGTTCCCATTAAGAGCGTTCCCTACTTCCCGGTGAATTCGAGCGGACGGTTCACAATTGTAAATTAAACCAAATATTACTAAAAAATATTTATTAGTTTCACAGTATCCTGCAAATAGCACCCTGATGTAAGAGATCTATGGCAATAGTCCCTGACACCTTTTTATTGCTAAAGTTCTTCATCATCCACATAACGAAGAAAACAATGCAAAGTTTACCAACAAATGTAGATCTATATCGTAATTCTCACAAACGAATGTGTATGTGACATTTGGGTAATAATTATGAAATTAGTTTTTTCATATAAATCTTAAAGCCGTCATGGCGCAGCATCTGACTTGACCGTTGTGGGTTTGATTACCATTCGGGGGAATAAATTATATATTTTTTCGTCGCTCATGTAAAAAGACAAAACAAAAGCAAAAATATTTGACTTCCGCCTTCGCCTTCCGCGAAGTTGAGTGTGTGGGGAAACGAGTGCCTTAACACAAGTTCCCTCTGCTTATCATGCTATATGCTATTGCAGGGTGAAGTTATTATATTCAGAATCCCTTAGCAACACTAAATTGTGAATTCCACTATAGTTTAGAATTAATAATACGTTCTTGCTACGTTCGCTATATTCAGTGCAATGTGTAGGCATATAGGTACTGACCGAGGGCGTCCGGTCAGCTGTGTGGCATATGCTCTTTGATTTGGAACATCTGTCAAAATTGCATTCCTTAGCCAGCTGTTTGATTGTGATGAAAATAATGAAAGAATTAAATATAATTAGAACTTCGGACACTCGGCACTGTTTGTATTGCGAATATTCTTATATAGATTTTGCACTGCAAATTAGATTTAGTAGTTAAATTAGGTTTAGTAGCCTGAAATACATATGTTACGAGATCAATATTTAGAGATATTCTATACTTAAGCAAACGTAACAGGTATGACGCGTATAGCATTATAAAGTGTAAATTAATAGTGTTTTTGTCTGTGCAACTTGCACCGCGTGGAACCTGTTAACTGTTGGTTATGACATAACTACAAGTTATAACTCTAGATATCATTTTTACTGACTTGAAGGCGAGAGAATGAAGTATTTGCTTATCCTATTGTATTTTAAAACTTTGTTTTAAAACTTAGATTAATATATAATATCTAAAAAAAATCAGCTTTTTATCGTAATCGTAATTAAATACTTAAAGTACTTATTACTATTTACCATGAGGTATCTATATCTTGTATATCCCTTTTTGGACTCCGCACATGTCCTCTTTGGTTGAGTCCGGGCCCTAAAACGGATAGCGGAGTGTCTATACACTAGGTTTTCTAGGGTAAAGCGTGATGTATGCAAATATATACTTAACCAGAATAGGTATTTTTTGTTTGAATAGAATCATATACATAAATACCTATATGTATATTATGTATGGAAAAACAACATGCCTATTTAATCGTTTGTAATTTTACACAATTGCATTGTATCTACGTATGCGTCTAGAATTATTCAACATATTCAAATATTTTTCGGAATGCAAGGTTGTATTATCTTGGCACAGGAGTTAGTAGGTTTCAAGTTGAAATCCGTTCGTGTCAAAAAAAACTTATAATAATATTTTTTGTTATAGTCTTGTTTGAACTAGTTTCAACAACACAAAATCTGAATTTTCACTCTGTCTTCTCCTTCTTTTCTCTTCACTCGTTGAAAGATAAAGATGTACCAAATTATTCTCATTTTAGGTACACGATATTCTTGATTGCACAAATACAACTCAGCCAAAACTCTTTTTATATAATAGACGTATAGTAGAAAGACATAAAAATATTGCAAATTTTTTCAGTAGTTGAGGCACCATGTCGCTAGCGGACGTGCGGTCGGCGCGCAGTTCGCCCACCCCCGACGCCTGCCCAGAGTGCGATACCGGCGCCTCTGTTACATCTGATCTACATAAGGTAAAACCATATAGCTTTCACGCTGTATCCCGTATATAGCGGGGTAGGGGTAGATAGCGGGGTAGTTAGGAAGTGAATCTAATGTTAAGACATTTCGTTGCTCACGTACCACTTTAATTGTTTAGTGGCAGAACTCAGTGTTGCGATTTTTCTTGTGACGAGAGCAAGGAAATTAAGAAATTAATTTAATCCCCCTAGTTAATAATAAATCGAATAATAATTAATCGAATTAATAACTGTGGTGTATACAGTGAGACGCTATACCTCCACATAAGCCTTGTCGTGATATCAGTTAAATATTAAGCATCCTTCTGTTTAATTTGGAGAGCCCTTAAGTTTTAAATGTTGGAACTCTACGCTGACCTTTTTCTTACATAGAATATCTTTGTTTATATAATTAACTAGGTACATATAACTATATATCAATGTCATTTGTCCATTTAAATAATTAATTAAATTGCTTTGAAAGTCATCGAATTTGAATTCAAATGTAGCCCGGTGAGCTACATGTAACTACGTTGTCCTGTTTGTACACACAAAGCTATATACAAGCTAAGCTATATAGATATTTAAAAACACGAATTACAGAACCTAAAGCCTTAAATCTCAACTAAAATCCATGTGGAAATATGTATTTCCTTACCCAATAAAAACACACATGTTCCATTCCAGTACCAAGTAGCATGCACATGTAAGCCGGCGTCAGCGCAATATGCGTGCGCGGACGACCCTGGACCCCCAGGTCCGGTGAAGACAGACACTCCGCCCGCGTTACCACCACGACCACCTACTAATGTATTGGCCACTAATAGGAGAAATAATGGTAAGATTTTATATATGTTTTATTGATTATTTACTTTTTATTTTAGCCTCACGTTGTATTCCGTATATAGCCTAGGGAAATCGACCCTTTGACATTAATTTTAAATAGATATTTTTGTTTAAAGGTTTTTTTCTAATTTTTGTTGGTAAAAATTGGGGTGGACACGGGTCGCTTCGTTTGCCACGCACCGCCCAATTTTCAAGACATTCCGTGTTGAGTGCCGTAACCTAATCCTGCGTTTTATTTTGTCACTCGAGCGAGGAAAATATTCAACAATTCTTCCCTCAGAATGGAATCGAATCTACACCCGTCGTGTTTACAGTCACACGCTTTGCCACTGCGCCAAGACGACATCAAATATTATCTTAAAAATTTAACGATTTGTTTCATTTGCTCTATTTTATTTTCATGCATATAATTGAGGATATCGAGGCGTAGAGAAATAGTGTTAAAGTCATAAACGCTAGTAGTGTAATAACTAAACATGCAATATCTCGAAATCGGACGGAATGTGAAGAACAGAGTGCGATAACACTAATTATATAAATAATCATATCCCTGAACGGATCGAACCCACAACCATCGCGCGACTCACTGTACCGCGATAGATATTTATATTCACTTTAAGTACGCGTGATACAAAATGCAGACAAATTGCGTAACTCAGACCCCTCGCATCACGTCGAGCTCGAGGGCCCCCCAATACTTGTGCGGCAATCAAAATGATGGCAAATGATACACAAGCTCTAACATCGTATGAATACGTTTGAAAATTTACTATTATATTTCCTGTTCTTGATGGTAGCGACAAGTGACTGAGTGAATGAAGATATATATTGGATACATAAATATGTGTCTACAGAGAAGGGTTAGCTTTTTGCGGTTGGGTGCGAATTGTTTAGTTTTATAGTATTTAGTTTGTATATTTTTGTAATTTTACTCTTCCTTCAATTCCACCACTTACATGCAATGCCTTCAGAATTCAACGGTTGTTAATAGGAACGGAGTGTCTTAGCACTACGTTCCCAGGATGCCTCTGCATACCATGCCATGTGCGGGATACAGTGTAAAGTTAAAAAAAATAAAAAAATGTAGAGCAAATTTATTTGCGAAATAAACAAAAAACACGGTGCTTGTCATCCTTTATCTCATGTAAAGCTTTTCTTTTGTTATAAAATCTTATTTTACTATAAAAAGTTCTTTATTCTATATTAGCCGCATCAAAATAGGTTCATCCGTGACAAAACGATAGCACAGATAATAAAAACATATTGTATTGGTACTTTATAGCTTATACACTACTTATTTTTTTAAAAAGATGCAACTGCCTTTAACAATAACGTCATTCATGATCAACGTTTTCCGGTTAACTTCAAAAAAATATCGATTTTAAAAGCGAATTTTCTTCAAACCAGCAGGTGTTTTCGTAATATTCTCACGAAACATCGACAATACGTTTGAATCGATACAAAAGGCACATCCCTAACAATGTGGGATACCTGTTGTCGAATGATCTCTACCTGATGCTTAGTCAATCGATTTTTTCATCCTTTTTTTTATATAATGGAATGTATTATTGTGTTTCGCAAATACATTTCTTTTGACTGCTTTGTCTGAATGGTTAACTTATTTAAGGCTGGTAGTAATAGTGCGAAATCTTATCTTATATAATTTCGAAAATATCATTTAACTAGGTTGTACATGCAGCTTCGCCAAATGGTTCCAAACGCCAGCCTCGTCGTCAAATGAAAATAATTTAAATATAAAAAAAATCTGCTTGAACTTTCAATTGTCGCATACTGTCAAATGTTTAGAATCTATCACAATGGCGTCTATCCTTTTACTTTGTCGAAGTACAAATTTGGTACATCTATCTATGTTTACCCATTCATCATTCAATTTAACGGTCTTAGCTTTCTAAAGATATGTCAGGACTTCTTTCTTTACAAAGAAATGTTGTAATGTTACATAAATATATATTTAACTTACAAAATATATGCTTTTCACTTGAGTTACGGTTACGGTCGCTGTGATATAATATCATTGATTTTTTTTTGTGATTGAAATTTGAAAATGTAAAATAGCTAATATGTAAAAATAAATTAGCTTCACGCTATGTCCTGCCAGGTTTCAGGGACTAAGAACCTAGTGTTCAGACACTCCCGTCTAATTAGGACACTTCCAATCCAAAGGGTCTGCCGAATTCTGGAGGCATTGCGTGTCGAGTGGCGGAATTCACCGCCGCGCTTTGCCTCGTTACCAGAGCGAGGAAATGAAAATATTGAATAATTCATTTTCTCGAGTGGGAGTCGAACTCACAACCTTTCGAGTTTACAGTCACACGCTTGTGCCCCTGCTCCACGACTGTCCTCTTTAAAAACGTCAGAATTTATTAAAAAACTGATTAACAATGTACAGCCAAAACAACTGGACTTAAAAGTTCGAAATTTTGCATGTATACCTGCATGCATGCTTAGGGAGTGTAGGGCAGTACTAAGAAAGGAATAGGAAAAACTAAGATTTTCCAATTTTAAGGCTTAAAAATCCGAAAAAAATTGCGGACTACATGGACTACACACGGCAATGAGATTAGGAGCTTTATCATCTAGTGCACGTAATATTTACAATGACAAATTTACTTAAACTAAACCAAACAAACGGACAATTTATCGTCATTATCGTTCATATGTAATACAAGAATATGATCACAGCATCGTCATATTACAATATGTTCTATACTCAACTCAAGTATAAATATAAATATAAACAAAATACAAATGATTTAGGCTTACCTGTCTTACTGCGGCTGCGCGAAACGAATTTGTAATTTATAACCTAACTAGTTCACTGTTAGAATTTCACCCGATAAGTTGTCATCTTTTGTTTAGAGTACATGAAATTATTCATTATTATAAGTTAATTATACCTATTTATTTTTGTATAAATAAAACAACATTTAACTTAAACGAATACAAATGTCGGATTAAAATGAAAAATATGTGAAAATAAAATAAGAAAGTACTTATCTACTTGTTTAAAATGTTATAAATAACAAATTTATCAAATTATAAAATAAAACAAATGGTGGTAAAATTAATTTTGTGGAATAATAAATGGATATTGAGATGTGAATGTAAATTGTGTTGACAAAAGGACATTGTTCGCAGTGTTTGCTTGTGTTATCGATTTGTAGAAATGGCGCGCATTTTTAAGTTTTATTTTTTTATATTTTGAATTTCTGCTTTGTCAATTAAGGCATTGATTTTAAGTGTTGTGTATTGAAATAACAATTATTGAAAAGTAATAATTATTAAATTAACTAAATTTGGTGCACGTCTTTAAAAAAAATCTCCATTTATAAATAATAATTATTTTAAATAGTTACATTTTTCACAATTTAGCATTTTTTGGAATAACTTTAAAACAAATATTATTTTAGGCGAAATCGTAATTATTTTTATTAAAATACAAAATCATACATCAATAATAAAATAAATACAAAATGTCTTGACAACTATTGCTAAGTTAACTTTAATAGAAATATCTATGGAAATATAGTTTTAAAATATATTAAGTTTGTATAGTGTACCTATTGTTAGGATGAATGTTCAGTCGTGTGAAATGTTACAAGTTTTGCAATATCAAGTAGCGCCGCAACCTCTCGCGACTGACGTCCCTCAACACTATGTGCCACCGCCGCCTTATTTTGGTAAACAATTTAAGACAACTATAATATTAGTGGCCTGTCGTGTCGCAGAGGCATAAACGTGTAATTGTAACACGACAGGTTGTGGGTTCGATTCCTACTTTAGGGAATTAATTATTGTTTATTAAGATTTTCATTTCCCTGCACTGACAACGAGGCAAAGCGCAGCGTTGAGCTCGGCCACTCAACACCCAATGACTGAAAATTCATCGGAAAGTGGAGAACGGAGTGTATTTACACTAGGTTCCCAATGCCTAACCTGTTAAAATATTCGATACATATGATAAAATTGACTGACTGATAAAATTGTTATGTAAACAATAAAACAATATTGTTTTTTTTTATTTAAATCGATACATAAATAAAAAAGTCATATCAATGGAGACGAAAGAGATGTGTAGAGACTGTACCGTTTGGTGCTCCGTTCTCTCTGACTACCCCGCTAGGGCTAACGTGTGAAAATATGTACCTATATAAGTATCTTTAACAATATATTGTTATCGGAACACGATGGTAATTCATATTAGTAAATAAATAATTGTGTAGATCAAGCGGCCGAAGTCACGCTAGTTATAAATAATTATTTTTTATTATAAGTTTTAATTTTATTATTGTTCTTTTCAGCATCAGTTGGGTGCAACGGTAACGAGACGACATGCAGGCGGCGCAAGTATGCATGGTGGTGCTGTGGCTGTGGAGCTCTCGCTGCGGCCCTTGGTGGTCTTTTGGCAGCTCAACACATCCTACTGAGATCCTATACAGCATCACCTCATCATTTGGAGACAGTGCCGGCGGCTGTTCCTGCTGCTATGGTAATTTGATAACTATTAGATTGTTGATTAATACAGACAACAACGTCTGACTTTAAACGCGATTGTTGTGGTTTTGAAAAATTACGCCACTACTAAAAGCATTAACACGCGTAAAAATATGCTATATTGGGGCATGGAGTATCCTAACACTAGGTTCTCTCAGTCTACCTTGCTATGAGGGATAAAGTGAGAAGCTTTAAAGATTACGGATTATATAGGCTTAAGGCGCTTCGAAAAAGTAATAAATATGTTTGACTTGGTGTATACCTTCATGGCTGTAAAAGAACAAAAACAAATGTAATTATTGCTCGATTCTCAAATCCTCAAAATATCCAACATTCCCACAGATAAAAAAGTCACACTGATTCCACTGTTTCACTCTTAAGACATACTGATTACTGAAATTTGAATTTAAATAAATTGCTGGTTTTTATATTAAAATTGTATATTCACAGCTGGTCCTGACTGGTTTTTGCATCATGAGTTTGGCTCGGCGCCGCAACAGATACAGCTATATGGTAAGAAAAGTATGTCTCAAACTTCTTTTACGCATGCCACGAATACGATACAGATAAAAAATATCTATTAATTATATTATTATTAGATGTCTCCGTGGCGCACAAGCGTGCGCGTGCAAAAGAATTAAAAAAATATATAAAATTGCAGTATACAAAATGACACAGATACAAAATGTTATATACATAAGTACCTAATAAGATATTTTTTTATCCTTTTTAGTTATTATTTTAAACATTGCTTAAAAAGTTTCTGTATAAAGTTACATAGGTATCATATATCATATTAGTCTACTTATTTTTTACTCTACTTATTCAAGTATTTTTCTTCAGATCAAAGTGGTTGGCGCGTTCTGCCTTGTTTGCGCTTTAACATGCGTCTTGGTAACCATAACTACAACTGTCATTCACATGAACAAGTGAGTATTGTAACAATATTTTCAGTTTCTATGTGAAACTTAACTTGAAGTATAAAAACATAAAAATAAATAAGTATATAAGAATATTTATTATTTTGTAATATAATATTTTTAACCAAAGAGATATGTAACACACATATAATAATGTCTAAAGTAAATATATAAATGTATATTATGATCGTTGTATATATTATTATGATTTTTGTTATTTAAATAGTTTTTTTAAAAAAATTCTTATTACAGATTACAAACATTAAAATTCTGCGAGTACACAAAGTTGACTAGAACATGTACCTGCTACTCTCTGCCACCTGACTTACAACACAGCGGGAATGATGATGATGGTATATTTTTTACTTCATCATATTTACTAAATTCGCCAAAAACAAAGTTGAATAATATAGTATTAAGGCGTTTGTAGCGCAGCAGCAAAGCGTCTAAAGCGATGGTTGTGGGTTCGATTCCTACTTAGAAACAAGGCAGGGTATCAATATTTGAAAGGTGCGTAAAAACACTAGGTCCTAGGGCTTACTAGTAGTTTCGTAAAATCTACATAGTCCAAATACGGTATATAATTATAAAATGAATTAAACTTGAAGAAAAACTTTAATCATAAATAAAAGGACACTTTCTTATGATATTTTTATGTTTTTTTTTTAAATATGTTTATTAACATACTTTTTTTCCCAGGTGTACGTTGTGTATTCGAAGACGTGACCGACTGCGGTGTAGTCCATGGCGCTTTGTACTGGTGCCTTAGAGGTGTATTCGCGTTGTCAGTCAGCGCTGTATTAGTTTGCATATTTAGTTGTATGCTCGCTTATCAACTTTTAAGGTAAGTTACTTTATTTTTTATCATAAAGAATTTATTTTATAAGGGACTAGCGGCCCGCCCGCGGCTTCGCCTGCGTGAACTACGTTTTTATAAATTAATTTTACGAGAACGGTCTCCATGAGTACCTACGTCCTATAAGTGACGTCCATGCAAAAAATGATATAGAAGAAGATTATAGCACTAAGAAGATAATAGCATACAACCTATTTATGACTAGACAATTCGTTCTTCAATTTCTGAATTCGAGATATTTCGTGTTGAGATGCGGAACTGAGGGCCGGGTTTCCACCGCGAAAGAGAAATGCTTAGGTGACGCGAAGGCGAAGGGACTCCTTAAAAACAAATTACCCTTCCACCAACAAAGAGTATTGCATTTTGTAATTAATTCGCTCTGTTCCCGAGAACTGTGCGAGTTCATTTAACTCTTTCATTATCCCCTCATATCCTTTCGCATCGGAAACCGTTTAATGCAGTATTTTGTATTATCAGAGCGAGGAAATGAAAATAATATTTTGCCCTACGGTTAGACGCTGTACAACTGCTAAACGATGAGATTTAGAAAGAAACAAGAAATGCCACAGACTTGGTTATCATTTTTAAGAGTTGTTAATATTATAATCGATGTTAAAAAAACCACGAGATATAAAATAAGTTTATTTATATCAGAAAACAAAACATTTTGTAACAGTAATCATCAATATTTTTTTGTACTATTTACTTGATTAAACTGGATAAAAAAAGAAAATCTGAAAAAGTGACTGATTTACTCCTTGGTAAATATTGATTTTAATTTCTTATTTAATGAATTCAGCGCAATTTGTTGTATATGAAGTCTATTTTCCAATAGCTTAATGCTATGTGTCAAATCTGTTACTTCCGATTTAATATTAACATAGTCCATTATGTCCGGTACTTCATAAGCCATTCTTATTTTTTTAACGTCATCAAGCTTCTGAGCCAAACTTTCAGCTTGCACTTGAATTATATCTCTTTCCTTATCCAATTCGATTGCCTGCTTTTCTTTGTCTTTAATCGATTTTATTATGTTCGTCAAGTAGGCGTTTTGTTCCATCATAGCCTTTTTATGGACAGTAAGGGTTAAGTTAGCATCACCAGTCATTTTCTTTAGTTCACCCAATTGTTGTAATTTGTAATCGATTATTTCTAAGCATTCTTTGTTCTCGATTTTTAGTTTTTCAAAATCGACCGCTCTCAAACTTTCGCTCAATTCGGCTTTTACTTTTATTTGGCCTTTTAATTTGCTGTATTGAGAGTTTAAAGTGCTTGTTCTAAGTCTTAACTTCCCTATTTGACTGTCACAAATTTTGACCCATTCGGTCATAAAGCGTATCCAAACTTCTGCTGGAATCCTCTGAGCTATTTTGTCCCATCCCTCGACGATAACCTGCTGCTCAAACATTTCACTCGCCTTTTGGATATCGATTTCTCGTAACCCGATTTCTTCAAGCTGAGCTTTTAACAGCGCGTGTTTCTTTTCAGCCTTTTTTCGACTTTTTTCCAAGTTACTAATTAAAATCTCCATTTCTGACGACACTAATTCCGATCGCTCTAAAACATTTATTCTCGGTCCAGAACCAAAAATTACTGTTGCACTCGCTTTAGCTGACGATTCTATCCGTCTTGATGACACCTTCGATGGACTAGTTAACATTCGTGACTGACTCATTAGAGATTCAATCGCAAGTTTCGACGTTTGCGATTTGACGAAACTGCCGACATGTAAAGACGTGGTGCTTTGTAACCTTATCGCATATTCCATTGCTTGTTGGATCCCATGCATCAGGGACGGTTCCAGCCTCATAATAGTTCGTTCAAAGATTTCATTTTCGAGCGCTAAAACTCGAATTTGTACTTTCAAATCGTTTACTTGCTTTATAAGTTCGTCGTCTGTTAGTTCTTCCAAATCGCTTGCAAAGTGACAGGATGAGCGTGAGTGCTGACTTATGCTACTCCTATGAACTTGAGAATGGGACATTTTAATTAGGAAAAAATATAAAAAAGATCGAGTAAAACAACGAAAACGTTCTATCAATAGCGCTGACAATTCTTGTCTAGCGCCACATTATGACAAAACTACTTCATGATACTTCAAATTTTCACACATACTCTTTATGTATCATACCATAAGGTTTTATTTGGTGTTTGACTCCTCTATAATAGTAATGGCCTATAACAAACAAGTGGTTGCTATGGAGGCTTCGAAATAGACTTTCGTGTCAATGCCATTTTGGTTTTTATAATAATAGCCTGACCTCGTAACCTGTAGACGTTGTGACCTGATAACAGGCTTCCTATCGAGTGTAAAGACTCATTTGAAATACTTTATTTTATTTATAAGAACACTAGAAATTGCCTGAATAAGAGTTGGTTTTTTTAAAGTGTTTTTTTTTAGTTTTAAAATGTTAATAATTATAAATGAGGGAATAACATATTTGAATATTATTTAAAAATCATTCTATTTAAGTTAAACAGCTTGACTGTAAACGCGACAGTTTTGGGTTCGATTGGCCGAGGAAGAATGAGTTCTTTTCATTCTCTCGCATTGGTGAACAATACGGCGCGGCGTCGGGTTCCGCCACTAAACATGTAATTTTCGAGAATTAGGCGGAAAGTGAGGACTGTAGTATTGTTTTAAACTAAGTTCCTTCTGCCTACCCTGCTACTTGCGGAATACAGCGTGACAAAGACATCTAAGTTTAAGTTTTATTATGATGTAGTCGTACGTTTCATAAGAGAAGAAACCGGTGTCACGGTTTTAATTCAAATACCAAACAATTTGAATGTTTTTCTTGCGCCTCGTTGTACCAATCTCAAAGATTTTATACAATTCTTGCAGTATTTATATTTTTCTATAAAACTCGGTATATTCACCCTAAATGCGAGTGACACTTCCAAAATTTTATATAAAATCATTTTTCTTTATTATTTGCAGTCATGAACGTAAGAAGATGTATTGGGAACAACTTGAATTACGATGCAGATCGTTATATAGACCGCCGAGCGGACAACCCGCTGCCACCACTGGAAGACCTGTACAGGTACTTTACGTTTAAATATTCTTATATTATTAATAACGTTTGTTTTCAGCTCTCATATTATTTTGAACCTGAACATCGTAGGCAGGTAGTATTTTTACTTTCTTTTTTTTCCCTGTCCTCCACAAGGCGTAAATCAGCTACGGCAAAACCATAACCAAAGCAAATTATAATGTTTGGTGATTTCTTCTGATGTGTGCAGTAAGTAACACACAATAATAGAGAAGTCATGGGTTCGACTCCCATTCGAGGATATGAAATATTTAATATTTTCATTTCTTCTTTTTGGTGTCAGGCCAACGGGTGAGTTCCGCCACTCAACATGTAACATCTCCAGAAATCGGCGGAAATATGGAACGGAATGTTTTTAAACTAGCTTCACACATCTTCCGTTCGTACAATATAAATAAGTTAGTAAGAAAGAGAGGCAAAGAATATGAAAGTTTCAATAGTTTGCGTTATGGTTTAGTTTTCATATTTAATTATTTAGTTATTGCTAAGTTCGTATCGAAATAATATCATATTTAAAGTAATATAATTTTTAGTTACGTTTTGAAATTAGTCTCATGCCTTAAAAACTTATTAAGTTAATGGTTGTTTGTTATGTATTCCAGAATAGCTGCAGCTGTTGCGCTCAGTGTCATACTACTCAACCCGCGTGGGACTTCAGCTTGCAACATCGATTTTGGGCACCTGGTTAGTGTAATTTTATCCATCCATCCAAATATGAAATATTTGATTCCCCGGAGTGGGAATTAAACACATCCGGTTTACAGTAACATTCTTGTGCCTCATTGTTTTTATTATATATTTATTTGTTTCAGGTCGTATAGGTAATTTGTATTCGCCTAATCCGGGCACCAATAGAAAAACGTCACCGTGGAGTTGGTTTCCTTGGCCGAGGGGAAATAGCCAAAAGTGAGTTTTATTATCTTTTTTTTTATATATTTTATTATTTATGTTATTATTATAATAACAAAAAATGTTTGTTTGTATAGTTTTTTGTAAATCTTCACGATGTATCCTGCAATATGCAGGCTGAGTGTGCGCAAACTATTGTTAATGTTAACATTTATTTCCCCACTTCCCGCAATGTTTTTGGATATTGCGTGATTAGTGATAGATTTTAACACGCACCACATCACAACGGCACAGCGTTTAGGGAATTAATTTTGCGTTTGCTCGCTCTGTTACCACAATAAAAGGCGGCGTTGAGTTTCGCCGCTCAACACGCGATGTCGAAAATGCTTTATGAAGGATACAGCGTGGAGAGAAAAAAAACTTATATCAAAATATTTTTTAGTTCCCGATGCAGAATGAGTGGTGTACCACAATCCGGGGACAGCGCTTACGGATTTTGCGAAACTGAACAAAATCCAAATCCGGGACAATCTTACGACGAACGAAATTACCCTGCAAATTTTAACCAATTCCCCCGTCAAAATCCCAATTTTCCCCAAAATCCCGCCAACTTTCCCCAAAATCCTGTCAATTTTCCTCAAAATCCTGGTAATTATCCCCAAAGTTCGGATTTTTCCCAAAACGTGGGTAATTTTAGTCAAAATCAGTACCCAGGTGGTACTAATTTTGGACAAAGTACTAGTTTTAGTCCCGGATTTCAAGAAGGTTTTGGGGAAACCAGCGGGAGTTTTGATGCGCAGACAGGAGTGTGGGGACCTCCTCCCCCTTATAGTCCTCAAGGGAGAAATGGTAGCCGGTAGGTTAAAGTATTTTTTTCCATATTTAAAAAAATGTGAATTGTGAATCAGTTTTATTCTATGATTATAATTAATTTGCAAATATTTTTGTTGAAAACAACACAATTAAAAAAGTATATATATTTATATTATCTTTTTTTGTGTATTTTGTTTTGAAACTATGATTTCACAATTTTTAGACCCTTATAAAAGTCATAATAATATTTTTTTCTTTTCACAATCCTTTTCAATGTACAATGTATAGTATACATTAAATAATTATTATACAATTTGTAATATTAATATTGAATACTTAATTTCCTTATATATTTTTTCCCTTTTTTAGTCATCACCTCCATCATCAAGATCCAGCAGCCGCCACCTTACTTCATCATCATCACATCGATCATCGAAATTCAATTCAACATGAAACATTACAACACGCGTGTTCTAGAAACTTCATACAAATGCAAAACATACCAGAAATCAACAGAATCAATCAAGAATCAAGAATGAATCAAGACTTGACTCGGTTAAATCCGGACTTGCCTCGATTAAATCCGGACTTGAATAGGATGAATCAAGAAATGAATCATATGTACCCAAACGAACAGGATGTTAATTTGGAAAGATTTAACACTTTACGCGGTCATTTAGTCCCATATAGAGGATGTCAAAGGCTTGGAGTTAGTTCGGGAAATTTACATGGAGATTGTAGGGAAGATGTTGCTATTGAGTGTTTACATCAAAAAACTGCTTGTAAAGGTATTGTTATTATTATTATTTTTTCATTTAAATGAAAGTAAATAAAGTAAAAAATAAAATCGGTGGTGCTAATTTATTAGATTTAAAAAAATTGAGTATTAAATTTCTTATTTCAAATAAAATTTGAATTTGTCTTTGTTCGAAAAGTCAAATTCCTTACTCTTAAATTATTTTGTGCAAAAACCATATAAGGAATTTTTGTTATTTTTATAAGTTTCCTATTATTTATTTTTTGTTTTGTTTTAGATCAAAACAGCGAGTCTTGTCCGAAATTGGGTAAAGAAAATTTGGGTTTTCAAAACGATAAACATTCGCCTGTTAGGTAAAAGTGCTTATACTTACAAATAATAATAATAAAACTTTATTTTTTCCTGCTATATCCTACATATAGCAGGCTTGGCAACGGGAACTTAGCGTTAAGATGAGACACCATTCCCCATTTTCGAGACGTTGCATGGCTGAACTCCATTGACATTTCACGCTTTGTCTTGTTACTAAATAAAAATAAATGAAAATTCCCTAGAGGGAATAAGTTCACAACCATTCCGTTTACGCTATTCCACTGCGGAACGACGGCCTCAAATACTTATTCCCTATTTTTTTTGTGTTTTAACAGATCTTCAATACAAGACTGTCGTGGTGTGAATCAAAATACAGAATCTGAAGTGTATTTCGCTGATGTATCGAGTTGTTGTAATGTGAGTATTTTTAAAGCTATTCCCGTAAATCCTGTTCTTCTATTACCGACGGAGCCGAGATATGAAGTTTAGTTGTGAAACTCAACGCTGCGCTCGTTCCGAGTACAGATCGAACCCATAGCCTTTTACAATTAAACTTTCAACTGGCTACTGTCAAAATAGTGAAGTGGAATAACATTTAACGATTCTTTGATATTTTATTAAATTAATACAAAATTACATTATTTCCAGGCGGACTGCTGTGTAAATGCAAATAATATGTCAGCTTTAGTCGGCACTATAGAGAATCATCCAGAATCAACATCTGAATCGGACACATCATTCACATTAACACGTCAACAACGACCTCAACCACAAGTCGGTTCAAAAAGACGACCGAAAAACACGGAAAAACACATAAAACAAGAAAAAATAAGGGATTTTAATAATTCCGTACGATTAACAGAACAACAGATCGAACATTTGAACAATTCGATGAGAATTGAAAGAATGAACGAAATAAGAATGAGTGATAGAATTAATGAATCGCGTGAGGCACGAGTGAATGATTCACGAGATCGGTTAAATGATTCTAGAGTTGATAGATTGAATGATTCAAGAGTTGAACGATTGAATGATTCAAGAGTTGAACGATTGAATGATTCTAGAGTTGATCGAATAAATGATTCAAGAGTTGAGCGATTAAATGATTCAAGAGTGGAAAGATTAAATGATTCAAGAAGTGATAGATTGAATGATTCAAGAGTCGATAGATTGAATGATTCAGATCGTAGTGATCCAAGAGATAGAATGAATGATTCTAGAGACCGACTTAATGAGCGGAATGAACGTTTGAGCGATCGCTTAAATGATTCAAGGATAGACCGAATGAGTGAACGGGAAAGAGCAAATGAATCTCGCAGTGAAAGATTCGATGATCGCAGAATGTCGGAATTAAATTCAAGTATAAGAATAGAAGGTAGTCCTAAAATGCGTCACGTGACACCATTACGTATGACACGAACTAGTCCTAAGAATATAAAAGAAAATCCGCGACAGTTAAGTTCGGATTCGAATAAAGATTTCTTTACCCCAAATTTATCACCGCTGTCGCCAAATACGGAAGAATCTTTATTGTCAGACGATGACAGAAATATTAAACCGGAAACGGTATATTCTAATGAACCGGAAGTGTCAAAATGCTTGGCGCCCGACTCTCAATATGAAACGGTTCGTGAAAAAGATGAGATTTTAAAAACTAACCATCATCATTGCTACAGCGATACTAATACTATGGACTCGGGATGGCAGAGTGGCTCTGAGAAACAAGTGACAGATTAAATGTTGGAAATGTCAAAATGGCAATTGTATAACACTTGTCAAAGTAATATATATTTGACAAGTATATATATGTATATGCCACAATTAAAGGACAAAATACGTGAAACTGTCAATAGAAGACAGTTGTATGACACTTGTCACAGGTAATAATTAAATATACATATACTGGCAATGTAGTATTTTAGGGTGACAAATAATAGCGATAATAAGAGTCTTATTATAATTAACTGATCGTTTATAAATAATTCGAATTAGCGAGCTTTCGACACTGTGGTATTTTTCAATTTTACTACGGAACCTCGAAATGTTGGTACGGTCAGCAACATATTGCAAATTATTCAGAGTTTTTTTTAACATAAGGTATTCTGGGAAAGTCGTCAAATAGTGACACAGTGTTTGACTATAACTGCGATAGTTGTGAATTCGATTCTCACTTGAGAAAATCAATTATTTTAATTTCCTTGCTCTGGCAACAAGACAAGGCCTCGAAAAATGTTTGATGAGTGGGGAACGGTATGTCTGAACAGTGCCCACTGTTTGAACATTGCGTTGCCCACTCCGTTCCCTCTGCCGACCTCTTTTGTAAAGGACACAGCGTGAAGCTGTGTATAAAATATTTGTGTTTATGGTTGATGTGAATGAAAAAAAAAATTTTGGTTTTCAAAAATATTTATAAAATTTAATTAAAATATTTTGCTGACTGTACCTAAATTAAATGTAGTCCAAATTTCGTCTTCGAATGTGTATATAAAGTTTTAAAAATTGTAGATTTAGCAGAAGGTGGAATTTTTTAATTGTTAATAATGTAATCTGTCATTATGACAAGTGAACTGTCGTTTTGACAATCGAATGGCGTTAATGTGACATTTTGACTTTTTTGAATTAATATTGCTCTCTACTTTACTGAATTATAAAAATCGAGATTCTAAAATACTCAATAATTTTTATTATTATAATATACTAAAAATTCCTATTGTAATTGCTAAAATGGTGTATTAGATCTTCTAAGTTTTTCGCTTCAGAAAGACCGAGATAGACATCGAATATTTTTGATTAGTGCGAAAGAGACGACACGATCGTGATACAAATTATTTTTAGTAGTATTATTTGGCTGTATAATTGCATCTCAATAAAATTTATAATATAACGAAATCCGTATATTTAAAAAGTATTAATTTTAAAAATTTAAAGTTTGAGTAGAACAATTTTCAGTTCAGTGTAAACTCTATATTTGGCGCTAAGACAGGAAGAATTATAGAAATAAGGTGTATATGCATAATACATGCATATAAATCTTTTACTCGATTCTTTCACTCTTCAGTCTGTCTATAGTAATCATAGACAGAGTCAAGAGTAATCATAGACAGAGTAAAGAGTAATCATAGACAGAGTAAAGAGTAATCATAGACAGAGTCAAGAGTAATTATAGACAAGTGCGAATGAATTACGTTTTTCTATTAATTCTATTAATTATATTTAATTTTTTAGTATTTGTTATTATAACTGCAAAAGTCTGACGGCAAAATGCATCATTTGTGAAAATTTTAACTGTTTAATTATCACGTTTTGTGATATACAGCCTGGTAACAGACGGACGGACGGACAGCGAAGTCTTAGTAATGTAGGATGTGTAGTCCCGATTTAACTTTGGGTACGAAACCCAAAAACTATATTATAAAGTAACTTACAAATAAATTAAGAAAAGCTTATATTTTGAAATTAATCATATTTTCAAGAAATATAAATTTTTATGACTGTTTGTTCAAAACAAAGTTAGGGCATCTTCATAGTGCTCTGATTTACAAGACTGTACCTCGTTCAATATTATTTTAAATTACAATTCTTCCTCCAAATTACTATTTAACTGTCGATTTAAAGTAATTATTTAGTCTCAATTTAACATTTTTACCTATATTTTAATAATATAAACGATTAAAAAAATAACATTTCATTACAATAATTTATAGATTTAGTTATTTAGAATTGTGTGCCAAGTAGAGTATGTAGGAGTTTTTATAATATGACATAAAAATATGCATATTAATTAATTAAAATACAAAATCAATTGGTTTTCTCAATCCTTCAATGTTTCTAACATAGCTAAATTTACACTAAAACGGGCCTTTTTATAAGTAAACGATGTCTTGCCTTCTATTAAAAAACAATCAAAATCTACTAATAAAGCGATATACATACTATTATTGTGTAAATAATATTTTTAGCATTTTAGTATATTTGTTAGTTGTGTATTTAGATCCTTATATTCAAAATACATATATATGAAAAAATAAATTTATTTCGATACAAAATTGTCCGTCTGTCAGATGAATGTATTGAAATAACTTTATTTTGTAGTTATTTTAATAAAAATTGTTATTAGATTTTACTTGTGTTACTCTTATCCTAATAGTTTCGATTAAACATTTTTTTAACAAATATATTTTGTTGAGGACTAATTTGTACAACCAATGATTATTTTTTTTACCTAAAAATTCAACTTGCCTTTGTCCAAAAATGCGTAGAACTTTATATATAATTTTTTAAAAACTAAAATTATGACTCATGTACTATGTATTTAAAATTTATTTGAAATTTGTAAAATATTAATTATTATATAATAAACAAAGTTCCTTCTTTCACGCACAATTCTAAATTTTATTTTTAATAAAAAATGTGGATATCGATTATTTAAAAAGGCATTTTTAAAACTATTGTGCCTATTTCAATTGATAGTTTCTTAATGATAATATAATTATAAACATTTATAATGAATTATGATTATTGTTCTCAAATTTAAAAGTTAATTGAAAAAAGAGAAAGATTGAATGTAGTACTCAAATAAAAAAATTATAATAAATAAATAAATTCTGAATCATTGTTTTTATAATGATATTAAAATCGATTTAAATCTGTCAAAAATAATTGATATCTGCCAGTAATATTGAACTTTTTATAGTTAAGCTACTGTTTATTCGTTTATTTAGTTATATCTATTTACCATTAAGTTAATTAAAAAAGATAAAAAATCCTACGAGACAAAGGAATTGTACATTTTTAAACTATTGTTTAATTAATACTTCTGTAATTTATATTTAGAAATTTAGATTAAATTTTTACAGTCCATATTTGTATTTTTAAATTGTAGTTGTTCGTGTTTAAGATGTTTTTTTAATTGACTAAGAATTTTTAAAATATTTTCTGAAACAAGTACTTTCGCTGATATTTTATCATTTGACTTATAATACAATAATACATGACAGTTGTTGTATAAAAAAAGTTTTAAAATGTTGCCAGTAGTGAAAATTTCTTATTTTTATTAAAAAAAAAGATTTGTATATATGGAAGAAATATAATAAAATGATAAATTATCTGCGATGTACTTCAAAACTATTAACGTCTGTCCAATTTTATATATAGGAATTGAGATTTAACATTTTGTATTGTGATTTTGTTCTTCATTCATTGTGTCTTCAGTGTTAGTTTCTGATTAGTATTGTTAGATTTATCTATAATGGTTCTATTAAAAGACTGAAATCATCGTTTTTGTGTTTTTTTTAATAATTCTCTATCATTTTAATCTTAGGTTATTTTATCACTCTGAACCTTAATTGTATCTTTATTATAAACTAGCGGGCGCGCGCAGCTTCGCTTGCGTATTTAGGGGTGAATTCTAATATACCATGAAACATGTGTTCAATTAAATACTTTTAAGAGTCTGAATTTCTAATTTTATAAGAATCGATGCCGATTTAATTTTTTTTCCATANTCGTTTTTGTGTTTGTTTTTTAATAATTCTCTATCATTTTAATCTTAGGTTATTTTATCACCCTGAACCTTAATTATTTCTTTATTATAAATAAATAAGAGTGAATTATTAATTTACCCATAAAGTTTTGTAATAAATATCTTTTTAAACCGATCTTTACTTGGACAATTATTAAATGCGAATAAAAGTGCACAATAGTTTTAATGTTTTATTATTCTTAATACTAATACTATTAATGTTATTTTCACTTGTAAATTGTTTTGAAGTACTGACATGAAACTTGATTAAAGAAATATAAAAAAAATCATATCCGTTAAAATTGTCAAGAATAAAATGTCTTAAATATAAAATTTGAAATGAATTTGGTTAGAACCCAAAAAATGATATAAAAATACCATTGCACTAAATAAAACGACTTTATATAATGACTAAACTTCATCGTTACTTTGAATTGAAAAAGATACAATAATTAAAAGAATCATACACATCTTGAAGTATTAAATGTTAATTCTTATATTCTTTTTGAAACAAAAACTGTCAAATTATACAAGATATGGTAGAAATGTTAACACTGCCTATTTCTTACACAACGTATTATTAAAGACTAGTAAACTTAAATGCGTTAGCATTATTAGGTGCCAAAAAAGAAAAATAAAAAAATACTAATTTCGTGAAAAATAAAACAACACATATTTTATAGAATTATTTTGTTGTCAATATTACTGGTCTTTCTTCAAAAACTCATGGATATCTCCAAGAGTTCATAATGAAATTAATATAAAATATTAAGGTCTGTGAACTACAAACCACTCGAAGCACATAAAAAAATGATGACTGTTACCGCCATTTTGTGATATTTATCGCTTTGGATGGATTGGATTTTTATCCAGTACAGTTTAGACAGGCCTAGTAAATTCTGGAGTTACAAAAGTAAGTTACAAAAGAGTATAAAAGCAGGGAAACATACATGACAGATAACGAAGAAAAAGTTACTTATAATCATTATCATTTAACTTTTTTGGCAGTTTCTAAGTTAAGAAGGCACTTAAAGATACATTAATCATCACTTTCACTTAAACTAATTTATTTTATTTATTAATACATCACCTGAAATTAAACTATGAAATTGCATACATACAAATAAAAAAATACACCAAAAAATCTAAATAAGAAACGTTACTATTGAGTATCAAAATTTAGTCAAAAAAAAATTAAACACACAAATAAAAAAAGCTGGTTAATCTTATAAAAATAGATTATTTAAAGAAAAAATAATACGGAACTAATAATTAAAATCACGCTGTACATCTGTATATTAATATTAGCATTATTCGTCATTTCATAATATACTAGTTTGGTGTCCTTGGTTTGTTCGACGGTCGCGGGTGTTCCGTCCTCACCGAGCATTTGATTACCGACTTTTAAATTTTTTGGTAGCGATAAAACGTATTCTGAAAAGAAAGATTATTTTTAATCATTATACCGTTACCGTGTATAACTTAAAACTATTTAATATTGTTCAAACCCACCTTCTTTCCTAACGCCATCATCCCAGTCCACTTTAATTATAGTTGTTAAGGAGACTTCGTAGACTCTATTAGCGTTTGCGGAAGAGCTTATTGACCGACGTCTCCGTCCATATGCGGTCACTCCATTACTACATTGTACCTGAGAGCATAAAAGGTAAAAATAGATTAAATAAAATAATTGTTGATAAAGGAAAATATTTTTTTTTATAAGATATAGGATAGAGAGTGCCAAAACCGTAGAAAATATTTTGAAAAATCTATGCACGTAATACTTATCATAAGAAAATAATATCTTTATCTTCTCATAATTTAACCGAGGTTTTATCCAGTTAAATTCATTGCCTTATAATACGCATATATTTGAAATTGTATTTTCAGAATATATAAATCAAGAACAATTATGAGTGGCGACTCAAGGCGCAATGCCTTCAAAACTGGGCGGTACGTGGGGCCCAGAGCGTCTTAGCACTAGGTTCCCTTTGCCCACCATGTTATCCGGGAAAAGCGTGAAATTATAAAAATAATAAGTAACTCACCCCTTGACATTTATCAACACAGACAGTGACTTTGCCTATGAACTGTACGTATGTAGTGTCGGGGAACTTAAAAGCTCTGAACTTAGCCGTTAAATTCTTTCCGTTGGAAGTCAGGAAATTATCGAACAGATACGGATCCACTGAGCATCTGGAATTATATATAGAAAGAATAAAAATATACTCATTTAGTCATACGCTTACTAACATAATTATTGAAATACCTGCACATGTATCATCATATGTTAAATATTACCTACTTACCTATGTTTAATTTCACAAGTATTTCACATCCATGCCGTATTTACATTTAATAAATCATCATTGATTAATTAGTAAATTAATTAATTTACACACTCGGTCTTCCATTCACTCAGTCACCTCATTATATATGTATAATAGACTTAAATTCTTTCCCAGTACTGATAACATATATATTTAAGAAGAAAATCTATTTTTTTCTATAAAGAAATGTTGCCAATTCCACTCAGTCACTTATTTATTTACTAGCTTACCCATTAAATATGATAGTCTCCTGTTGTTTCCCAGTATCAGTGACGTGCATATAATTAACAAGTATGCCGTAAACAGAACTGGATGACTCGTCGAGGAATATCTCCATAGAGAGCGGAGTGCCGGGACTCACAGATATTTCACCAGATACTCTGAAAAAGTTATATATTATATTAGATTCTTTTTATTTATTTTATAAAAAGTTGAGTTCCGCTACTCAACATGCAATGCCTTTAGGAGTCGACGTAATGTGGGGAACGATGTGTCTTAATGAGAAATTATGTATCTTAACACTACGTTTCCAGGTTTTCTCTGCTTTTCTCTGTTGCTCTTAAAAATACATTTTAGGATTTGAACCTACGCCTCTTAGGAGGTACCTACAGGTTTCTATATTATATTGTTTTCCTCGTGAATGTTTCTTAGATATTTTTCTATTAAAAGACTTACTGTTTTCCATTTTGCTTTACAGCTGCTCCTAAGATTGGATCACCAGCGTGACCCTCCATGTATCTTGTGATGTTCAACACACTGAAATTATAATAAATAATAATGATTTTAATTAAATCATTTATAATAAGAAAAAAAATCTACAGCTTTTTTATCTTTAGTGGATTTTTAAAGTTTTAGATGGATTCTCCCCCGTGGGTAAATAAAAAAAACTTTGAGTCCACATGATATGTTCCAAGCAAATTCAAATATTTCTATTCAAGATTAAAAGTTACAAGGTTTATTTTTTGAACGTCAAATAATTTACCACCAGTTCACACAAGTTAGTGCCTCAGACCTGAGAAGAACCGGCGCAAGAAACTCAGCATCTGAGGTTACTCTGACCGCTGGTACAACTGGCACGTTACTATTTTTTTTATATAGCATATATATAGCCTTTCTAAAGTAGACAATTTTTCAATTACTTATTAGTAGTTTCTGAGATAAGTGCGTACAACCAAATGACTTTATAGGTTTATAATACGAGTATAACCTTAAGTACATATAATAAAAACTTACTCAGGTTCATTGAAATCCAATGGGAAAGCTTCGACAGCTCGTTTTGCGACGGCGCGCGTCTTGCCTGTGACCTCACATCGTGCTCTGACAGTCTCTCTGCCTCCCGACGAGTCCTCTATCACGATTTTGTGATAGTATGTCCGTTTGCCCTGAAAACAAAATTAGAGAAAACTGTATAATAATATCTAATCAATGTTTGTAGCTTTAAGGTTAGATAATCTTATACAGTAAGGTAGGCATAGAGAATCTATTGAATGTTATTGAATATGACATTGTTATAGAGTTTTGGAACTTAATGCCTCGTTTGGTGTTCCCAAAGTTAGAAATAAGAAAGACTTTCCCCCGAATACGAATCGAATTCCCAATGGTGGTATTTATAGTAACATGCTAACAATTATATAGTTATTTTCAATGATAGTAGCTAGGAAACAAATCATCCGGAAAATATTTAGCCATAATAAAAAAACCTTCTAACGGGAGTCGAACAAAAAATATCATCCAGATGTCTTCCTTACACCTTATATGTAATGTGGAATTGTCAGATATACAGTAGGATCAATAGACAAAATTGAACGTTATTATGAACACAATAAAGCTTTAAATATGTTTTTATTGTTTTTACGTCTAGATACTAGATATTTGAACGTATCTACTTCCTTAAAGACGAAGCTTAGAAGTGCAAGAATCATTGACTAGTTAAGCGGCTTTTGTTATTACTGGTCGTCACCCCTACCTCTATTTTTATGGATTTTAATAAATAAAATCGTCGAAAAATCGAGATATCCGGTCTAAGTGTTCCAATAAACTCCGTAACCTTACTACATGCCATAACTATCTAAGTTCAGTATTTACGTCTGTGCTTTGTCTGTCAGTCATTAAGTATTTCTTGAGACGATCTTGAGATGTGTTCAATGCAAATGCCATCTCAAGTTCGATCCCAGAGTTGAGAGCGATTTATAAATTCAATCCTAAGTAACGAAGAGAGCGTCATTGAGTTACGTCACACATGCAAAATCTCGAATTCGACCTGCAGAAAGGAATACGCAGTCAAGACACTGACACTCAACACCCTCTATCTATCCCGCTGTGCGTGATAAGCCGTGAAATGAAAGACGGTTACTTACAGTGTAAGTGTTTAGGACGCGCGTAACAGCGCACTTGTGGTAGTCGACGAGATCGAGCACGTACGTGTGCATGAGTCCTTCTATCGTTGGTTGGCAAGGTGAGTAGTCTGGGAATAAAAAAAATGAATAAAAGACAATGATAAAACTTAAAAGAAACGAAATTTGAAGTTAAACAATAAAGATTCCTCATTTTCCGCCAAATTCTGGTGGCATTGTGTGTTGAGTGACGGGAATCATTGCCGCGTTTTTTCTCTTTACCAGAGCGAACAAATGAAAACATTCAATATTTCTTTTCCTCGAGTGGGAATTGAACCCAGAATCGGTCGGACACTAACCTGCTTTATAAGGGATACAGGGTGAAGCTATAAAAAGGTTTTTTTATTTTTTGTGATTTTGAAAACGTAAGAAGTATTATGGAGTAGTAAAACAAATGCAAAACCACGAAATGAAAGCTAGTCGAAAATATTGTCCATATGGCTTACCATAGGGCTTCCAATATCACAACTTTCATTCAATACCAATATTGAAGAATTTTTCATCCCGCGAGTTCCCATTATTTGCGGGATGATCAAAATGAAAATAGCGTGAACCAACTGCGGTATTGTCGGGTTGAAGCCCTGGTTTTCTATATATTTAACTTGATTTTTAGTTTCACGCTATATCCCGCTATCCATCCACTTTTAGGTAAATTGCGTGTTGAGTGGCGGAATTCAACGCCACTCTGTGTCTTATTACGGGATGAGAAAATGAAAATCATTCATTCCCCGTCGCATTTTCAACGATACATTAAAGCTATATTATTTACTTCCTTTAAAATTTCTAGGAACGATAAAGAATACAAAGAGTATTACAATTTCAAATAGCTACCATCAACACCCCGGGGTTATTCAAACGTCTCTCAACGTCACAGCTCTAAAGTATATACAAGTACGTGCATTCCTATCGTAATCTTATTGTTTACGTATCTGATATTTATCGGAAATAAATTGGGAATATCTCACTGTGAGCGATGGTTTTAAATTCGATTTTTGCTAGATGACGCTACGTAATTATAATATATTTTTTAGTTTCATGCTGTAGGGGAACTTGGCAACCTAGTGTTAAGATACTCCGTTCCCATTAAGATACTTCCGTTCTCCAGTTTCCATGGAATTCTCGAGGCATAGCGTGTTGAGTGGCGGGGCTCAACGACGTGCTATGCCATGTTATCAGAGCAGGTAAATATAAAAATATTAAATACTTCATTTCTCCGGGCGGGAATCGCACGCAGGATTTTATATTTTAATGTCCACGCGAACAAAGTTGCGGGCGACGATTAGTTACATATAAAAACGGTATTTCTCATAACAATCTAATCCATATTTTATAAGCTGTACATATTAGGAGAGAGAAAGTTAATAAAAACGATACTAAAAGAAATTATAATTGCGGAAGTAATTTTGATTGAGATACAGTACAGAGTTAGTGTTCCATATCTGCGAGTGTCTTACTTTTTTAAATTTACTGATTTTGTAAAGTTTTAAAGATTTATAAACATTTCAGTGCAATAATGATTTTTCTTCATTGAACATTTAAATAATGAGTTCCAGATACAATTGCTAATTCTTTTTTTTCTCTTTGAAAAAAAGAAAACATAATACTATGGGAACATAACAAGTTGTTCAACAATAGGTTCATATATGGCCATGAGTAACTGCGTCGTCCATTTTAGGAGCGACCGCCGTAAAGCGACGAGTGCGTTTCAATTAATAGTGTAATTAAATTTTATTGTAGATAGATATAGATAACTTTAAATAGAACTCACGAACTTAAAAAGACAAAGCTTTTACTTGTTTTGCCGCTTTCAAGTTGTTTTGTTTTTGCTTGTTGATCCTTTCTGTGTAAAAATATATTTTTTATTCTTACACTGTACATTTTTTTTAGATTCACGCTTTACCCTGTACATAGCAAGGTAAGCAGATGGAACCTGGGAACCTAGTGTTAAGAACCTAACTCCGTTCCCCACTTATGTCGTTCCATTGCGTGTTGAGTGGTGGAACGCCGCGCTTTGAATGTCAAAGTTTTAAATTTAATTTTGATATTTTCAACCTACACATTACTTCTCATTAATATAATCACAGTGCAGTGCTACAATAAAGAACGAAGGTAACAAAACATTTTGAAATCGTGTGAATTTAACCACTGTATTGTTTTAACTATTCGAGTTTCACTATGTTTGAAAATAACATTTTTTCAGGGATGATTTGCTGTTTTTTTATAACTGATTCCTAAAAAAGGAGGTTAACAGTTTGATTTGAAATTAAATTTACTAATAATCTGTATGTCACTCGAGGGAATGAAATATTTAAAAAAGTAATGTCTTCGCTCTGGTAACGGGCGGTGGGCTCCATCACTAAATGCTCATTGCCTCCAGAATTCGTCGGACAGAAGTGTCTTAATGGGAACGGAGTGTCTTAGCATTAGATTCTCAGTTTCCCTCTGCCTTCCCTTATACATAGTCAGAACATTCTACAATAAGTATAATTACAAAATGTTTGATTTAGAAAACTGACGTTGGGTTTATCATTTCTCTAAAGCTGGTACTTGAAAAATGGAAATATTATTTTATTCTGAAATCGCCTAATCTAGATTTTAATATTCAAAAAAGAAAATAATCATACTACGAAACATGTTATAAAAAATTATTAAACTCCAAATGTAAAAAAGAATAAATATTTTTTAATCAAAAAAACTTAAACCGTTGAATAAATTTTAATAAATAATAAAAAAAAATGTAGAAAGCGCTTACTTATTACGTACACGTAGTTTTGTGAAATTACGAGTACATATATATCTTTAACAGCTATCGTTCCGCATCCAGGCAGATATGACTAATCGTTGTAGGTTCGATTCCCATTCGGGGGACGACATGGATGACGGACGACAGATGACGCTAGTAGTGTTAACTTTCAACAGCGCTAACAACTAGATATCTAATTATAATTTGACAAACCTTTCAATTGATCCAGGTAAGATATACTTCTATCACCATCCATGGGCACCATCACCCTCATGTACTCTGGCGTACATTCCACTTGAGCCTCTGAACCTATAACAATGAATAGAAGGTATAACATTTATGTATATAATATGTATTGGTCTTAGGTAGATGTAGCTTGTCGAGGCCGTCCTGGCGCAGGGGCACAAAGNATGTTTTGACGATTCTGAAATGATGCAGTCTTCGGATGTTTTGGAGAAAGGAAGGACTAGTGACGAATGTCACGAATCTGCTGCGTTATTCCTGCTTGCATTAACCCACAATGGAGCTCACAGGTCCAATAAGAGTCATTTGCGAGCAATCTCCTACATATATATATATATGTATTGGTCTTAGGTAGATGAAGTCTGTCGAAGCCGTCGTAGCTCAGGGGAACAGAGGTGTGACTGTAACGCGACGGGTGTGGGTACTGTGCAGATTAGGAAACGAATCCACTAACTTCGTGCTTATGGCCAGACCCTGTGCTGCTAAGTCACGACCGAAAACCAAAATAATGTATCAAAAAAAACTTTTGGAGCGTCTTTTAATTGGCCAATTTATATTAAAATGAATATTTTAAGTTCAATGTTAACTTTCATTTAAAAGTGAAATTAATTGGTCATTTTTTCTAAGTAGGTTTTGTAGGGTCGAGGCCAGTCATGGTACAGGGGCATAAACTTGAGACTATAAACGCGACAGGTTCTGGGTTCGAATCCCACTAGAGGAAATTAAATATTTTCATTTCCTGGCTCTGGTAGCGAGGTAAAGCGCGGCCTTGAGTTTCCAGAATTCGGAGGCAAGTAGGGATTTGAAGTGTTAAAATGGGAACGGAGTGCCTTAACGTGGATACAGCGTGAAGATAAAAAAAGTTGTAGTATAACGACATAGATACTATTTTTTATACAATTCCCGCTGAGAGATTTAGATTGAGAGCATTTTCGTTTTTCCAGATTTCCCGTAGGCTTCCACGCTCATAAACCTTTGCAAAATCGATAAAAAGGAGGAAATTCATGTTTGTATTCATGTATTGTTATGAAATTTTTTAGTTATCTTCTATGATTCTTAAATTGAAGAAAAAAATCCAAGTTAAATTTAATAGTAGCTTTCGAAAAGTTCCACTATTCGGGTCCTGGCTCCATCACCAGACCGGCTCTGTGATACCATATTATTGTAATGTTACGTAAGCTTATACGAAGCTTTTAAGAAAAATAAAAATCTCTTGTACTATAAATAACGCGCTCATCACAACATAAAAAAACGAAAAAACACAATTTACTATAAACATTAATCATTTCCAACATATAATACGGAAGGATTTTTTTAAATTTCATTATAATTATACCCCGAGGCGGGCAGTAGCAGGTTCGACGCTCGTTACGGTCTGTTGACAAACAGCGTGTGAATATGACTTGATTTCGGGGCGCTATTGTTTCATCTATTCTAATATTATAAAGCTAAAGAGTTTGTTTGGTTGAACGTTCTAATCTCAGAAACTGTTAATTTGAATTGAAGAATTTTTTTCGTGGTGGATATTCCATTAATCGAGGAATGATATAGGCACATAATGTGTATAATCGTTTCGACGTAACCTTATGGTATCTGTAGTTAGAGGAACCTCGAGCACTAAGAGAGTTTTTTAAGTTTACGCTGTATCCTGCACATAGTCAGGTAGGCAGAGGGAACCTGGGGACCCAGTGTTAAGACATATCATTAAGACATGTCGCGTTTGCAGTTGCACGCTTGTGCCTGCCTGGCCTAAAGATTTCTATATATAAAATACTAAACGATAATTATAATTCGCGAAGTGAAGAAAGCTGGGCAATTTCTAGTGAAGTATTTGAACCGTGACGGGTAAAAACCTTTGCGTAAAAGAAATTGTGCACTTTTGTTATATATGGTGCTCGCAAAACAATATAAATTTTGAAATATATAATTATTCAAAAAAATCGTCTAGCTTCACGCTGTATCCCGCATATAGCAGAGTAGACAGAGGGAACCTTGTGTTAAGACACTCCGCTCCACAGATGTAAGTACACATTTTGAGTGGCGGAACCCAAAGTCGCGTCTTGTGTTATTACAAGTTTATGTAGTTATATTGTATATTCAAACAAATTCCAAAAGCCTTTTACTTTTAACGAACCAATGTGTGAAAAGCGGCCAAATTGAATGTATGCCAAAATCGGTGCCAGAGATCTTTTGCTTATTTAAGCCTTATTGGAAAATAGACACTAAAAAGTAAAATGAATTTCTATATAATAATATTGTGTGGACAGTCATGACTAATATTAAAAGGTGAAAGAGGTAGTTGTGGAGAATGAAATAGTAGTAAAGAGGCAAAGCGCGGCGTTGAGTTGCGCCACTCAACATGCAATGCCGCGGACAGGTCGCTCCTGAGGGCTCGTTATAAATAAACACTAATGTCCATTCATAAGAAGCGTGGGTAGAGTCAGGCACTCCTCAATATACCGAGATGCTTTCGTTATTAATTTTTAATTTGAGTATATGAATTAGTAATAAGAAGCCCTTTTTGCTAAATTTTACTTTTAAAATTAAAATTTTAAGAGATCTTTTGAGAAGATGGCCTAAATTAATATTGTGAGACTATTCTTTAGGGCAAAACATTATTGTTCTTAATTTTTTGCTTCACGCGTAACATAAAACCTTTGCTTCACGCGTCATCCGCCAGGGGATTAAAATTATAAATTAAAAGCCTTTTTTAATTTCACTTTGAAATAGACAGAGGCAAGCGTTGAAGGACCCCTAACCACCCAATTTTCGAGTTATTGCATGTAGTGCCAAAACCCAATTCGCTTCATTTTGTTACCAGAACGAGAAAATGAAAATATTTTATTCTTTCGAGTGAGAATCGAACCCACAGCCATCAATTATGCAAATAATAATTATTTTTAACGCAGCCGCCTTAAAAACAACAGCCTGTATAATGAATGCGTACAATCTGATAGCAGCGTCCGGAACTAGATGGTATCGCCGCACCAAACAAAGCGTTTAGCAGATCTGAACCAGAGGTGCAATTTAAATTCATTAACTTGGTGTTACGCTGTGAGGTGTTACCATTTTGTTTTTATATAGACTTCAAAGACTTCGTGGTCAGGGGGCGATAGGTTGTAGGTTCGATTACCATTCGAGCTCTTAGCTCTGGTGTCGAGGCAAATTGCGGCGTTAAGTTTCACCACTCACTCACACATGCAATGCCTCAAAAATGCCTCGGCGATTAAGTTTCCCTAAGCCAGAGTAGGCGCCCGGCTGTATGCTACCTACAGCTAACATCTAAATCTTTGAAATGAATTAATAATAACCTGAGAATAGGGGGTTTAGCACGAGGATGCTTGTATCCGTTGTGGCGCAGTGGGGCAGCGTTTAAGTGGTTGTAGCTTCCATCCACACACGGGGAAAACTATAATAAATATTTTCATTTTCCTGCTTTGATATACTAATTGCGGTGGGGTTATAATATATAGCGTGAAATTTAAAAATATATATTATAAAAGAAAAATAAATATTGGGAAGCATTGCCTAAAATAGCCTTGTGGCTATTATATAAGGTATAATTAAATAAATATAATTATTGTTAAAGTTAATCGCTATCAATTTAGAATGTTGTTCGTTCAGTAGACATTTTTAATCATCAGAAGTGAGTCCGGAGCTTGTATCATCTAAGCTGAGAGCTATATATTAGAACAATTTACTGTCCCTTCAACACAATGGCCATATGCGGCCGGCATCAGTAATTATTTATAAGACTATCGACTTGTTGGCGGAATTCTGTATATATAAATAAACGTTAAATGTCCGTCGTGCCACCTATGTTTTTATTTAGATTTAAATTTGCAATAGTTTTACAGTTAGTTTTCTATTAAATCTAAGTAATAGGCCGCAGTGGCATAAGGGCACAAGATTGTGGGTTCAATCCCCACCCGGGGGAAGGAAATATTTAATACTAGCGGACCCGGACGCGGCTACGCCTGCTTGAACTATAAGAATATTTATTAAATATATTTATGAAATTATTGGATGAATATCAAAATATAAGTTCATTTTGGGTGACGTTTTCTTAAAACAACAAACAAACTTTGCAAACCGTTGCTTAGCAACGACGGTTGTTATCAACATGACAGAATAAATTGCATGTTAAATTAGANCAGTTAGTTTTCTATTAAATCGAGGTAACAGGTCACTGTGGCACATCGGCACAAGACGATTGTGGGTTCAATTCCCACCCGGGGGAATGAAATATTTAATATTTCGTAGCTCTGGTAACGAGACAAAGTGCGGTGTTGAGTTCCGCTACTCAACACGCAATGCCTCAAGAATTCGGCAGAAAATAGAGATGTCAATCTCAATGGGAAAAGGTATCTTAACACTAGCTTTCTAGGTTCCCTCTGCTACCCTACTATATGCAGAATGAATGGTAAACTTAAAAAAAATTAAACCTTCGAGCTTTTAAAGAATAAAATACAATATTTTTTAAATACAGTCATGTATAGGTAATAATGCGTTAAGCTCAAGAATTTCGATGACTCAGTACAGGTATGTCTGTGTGTGTGTGTGTGTGTGTGTGTGACAAACAAACGACCGAGACCGGAGTATTTTATCACTTACATCTATAGAATTCTTTAATTAAATAACCATTCGGTAGTTAACGTTTATAAGTAAAATTTTCTGAGAAAGATACCAATCTTAGATGGTTTAAGGCGATATGTTTACGAGTATATACTATGTATTCAGTATACCAAGTATATACGACAGTCTTTTTTTTCAGATTTACGCTGTATCTCGCATATAGTAGGGAAGTCAGATGGAACTTTGTGGTTTTTTTATATATCAGTTGTTGTACGCTACAAAATTTAATCGTATGTGATTTTTTCAATTAACCTTGTGTAACACTTCGTACCCCACGCACCGTCGATTTTCGACCGTTGTTTAAAATTGGGACAAATTATGTTATAATAGCAAGCTTTAATGTTACATATACTGTTTACGGACTATCTCAAGATTCTTCATAAGCACACACTCTTAGAGATGTACCCTTATTTGGCGTTACCTCTGAAAGGGCCCCACTTTCAAATTACTGAATATACATACTGTCTTAACTACTCGTACATATGTACATATGAGGCTAATAGTCCTCAAAATTTCAGCTTTCCTAAAATGACGTAGGTCTGGCATCTCTGGGATATACGAATATAACTGTATATTATACATATATACATACGTAAGTTCCAATAACAAGAATTACATAATAAATAATTATACTAGCAATAGCTGTACTGTACTTTGCAAGTAAAATATAACCGTTAGGCAAAAAAATGAACTTTTCAAGAAACGGTTACATATCAATAATTATGCGTCTTGAAATGCGTCGCGCGTCCGGCGCGTGACTCGACTTCATTTATGACACGGCTTGCAGACTTCAACACGCCTCGTTGGCATCCTCGTGCAGGAACGAGGCCGTAGGTTCGATTACGTATAGTTGATGTATTTGAGACATATACATAACTTATTGTTTATCTACTAATATTGTGTCTAGGCTGTGTTTACGTTAACGTCAAAACGTTACTAAAAAAACATAGATTAATACCGTAAGCTGTCAATAACAGCTTTCAAAAAAATCTGAGGAATCTTATATTCGTAGTGGTAGGAACACATAACAGGGAAGGCAGAGGGAACGTGGGAACCTAGTAAGAAGGTGAACCACTTCATTTTCTTGCTCGTTGCTCACTTTTCGCCGAATTCTGGAGGCATTGTGTATTGAGTGGCGGAATTCAAAGCATTCCAGTATTAAAGCTTAAAGATCAGAATAAGTCATAGGCGACAATCAATGTAAGTTCAATTTTAAGCAGGCGAAGCCGCGCTTGCGTCGCTAGTATATTATAATATAATTTATACTACACCAAACAACTTCTAGAGATGGCCTGTTTTAATAAAAATCCAATAATAATAAAATTTCCATATAAACGATGACATTTAAAGGAAGATCCTTCTTTTATTAATTATACACGTTATGTTTTAACTCAATTACTGTAGTAAACTGGTTTTTATAGTAGTTTTAAGTTAAATTTTCTTTTGTTAAACAAACATTGAATATGGAGATGCGTAACTCAACACCGCACCTTGCCTTGTTATCGCCAGCGGTAATAGAGTCAACAACCGTCGCGTTTATAGTTAGACTGGGTAACTGTGCAACGAGGGCCTTCATGCGTGTGTATCATATATAGACGATGGTGGGTTCGATTCCTACTTGGAGGACTGAATTATTTCTATTTATCCGCTATGGTAGCTAATAGCTAATTCACTCTACAATGTCTCTCATTCGGGCGGAAATGGGAGTATGGTGTATTTAGACATTAGGGTATTTCCTTTTGCAAATATTATGACAGAGTGACAATCTGAAAACACATCCAACATACTATTACATGGTTTATTTTTGTTTTTTTTAGCTTCACGCTGTATCCCGCACATGATACGACGACAAGAAAGACACTCCGTTCAGAGTAGGCAGAGAAGACAGAGAGAACGGAAACTTAGGTTCTAACATTCTACTGTCCGATATATATTAAAGAATATATTGCATATAGAAAATAAATTAAATATACAACACGCACGAGTAAAGTAGAAGTAATGGCTGTAATCGTTAAGAATAACAGTTTAGTACCTGTTCATAGTAGGTTTATAAATAAATATTCCATTTATGATGGGTAAAAAGTGGCGCAGGAGGTAAGTGTTACATAGGGATGTGCTTATTAGTTACAACTATACAAGTGATCTGGACGTGGCTTCGCCCGCTTAAGGGCTTTTAGTTTTTACTTAATTTTTTTGTTGCTCAACGTTATGAAGATTTAGGGAAAGACACCGTTCTTAGCTATTCCGATTGACCAGGTGGAGAAGTGTTGATATCCGCCACTCCACCCAATATCTCATAAAATTGGAGTTTGCGTGGGGAAAGGAGTGTCCTATCACTAGCTTCCCTCTGTCCATCCTGCTATAAGGATACAGCGTGAAGCTATCTATATAATTAAAAAATATTTTTAGCTCCCGCGTATATAAATTACAATTTATATACTCTTTAAAGTATAAAAGGCAGCATCACTAGCCCACGCGTAACACAACTCCTCTCGCAAGTCGATACTCTTGTTGTCTATTTTATACGATTATTTATGAGGCGAAGGCCTTTAATTGCTTATATTCTAAGTTTATTTTTAGTACCATTTTCTTTTAGTCTTGTTTTAGATTGCTTTTGATGACAAAAATGATAATTACAAAGTTATATAGGGGTCGCCGCGGAATGGGGTGATTTATTTAATATTTTTATTTCTTTGCTTCTCTGGTAACAAGATAAAAAACGAAAGCTCCAGATAAAGAAAATAAGTTCCAAACCTATGTCTAAGTAGGCTCTATTACGCTTTTTCAAGCTTAATAGCGTAGCCAAAGGGCTGTTAGTGTTAAAGCACTCCGTTCTCCACATTCCCATAAATTGCATTGCGTGATAAATTGCGGAACTTACTTTTCTTTAACTTTTAGAGCCGAAATGAAATTAATAATTTTCCTGATTGGAAATCGAACCTAGAAACTTATCGTTTACAGTTAGGCTGTTCCACTGTGCCACGACGGTCTTGCCATAAATCACTACACAGGTTATAGGTAAATCCGAGTCCGGCTTGTTACCTAGTTAGCTATATAATTCCTAACCTCGATATGAAGATGATTGAGGATGGAAAGCTCGTTGGTCATTAAGCTTACCTCAATTCTAATGGAAATAAGGATAATGTGTACAAGTTGTGCTTAATTTGATTTTGTTTTAGCTTCACGCTGTATCCCGCTTACAGCAGGATATACAGGATAATCTAGTGTTTCCCTAGTGTTTCTCTATTTCCCTCTCACTGCTTTTTAGGTGCCTAAAGGTCGCGCTTAGTTTTTTTGCCCAGAGTTAGTTTAATAAAATAATAATTCAAGTACCGAGTGCAATGAAGTCACAATCTTCGTGTCAGACGGCCTTGTTATCTTTAATTCTGGGTTCAATTCTTAAATGGACCATATTGTTAACTAAACCAGTACTACAAATATTCATTGCTACTACTACTACTACTAACGCAATGGCTGTAAATTTGATTCTCATTTGGGGCACTATTTTCATTTCCTCGTTTTGGTAAGAAGATAATGAAGCGGTGAGTTCTGCCAATCAACACGCCATGTCTCGATAATTGGGCCGTGTTGATTACGGAGTGTCTTAAAGATTCTTTCTGCTGATCCTGCTAAATGCGGGATACAGCGTGAAGCTGAAAAGAATGTAAAGCCTACAGCGGCTCGTATGCACAAAAAGCAAAAAGCTTTTTCTTTTATATTAATTTTCAAGGGGCGTCGTGGAATTTTACAAAGTATGAAAGTTCCAAGTAATGGTAGTGTGTAGGGCCGGGATGGCCTCGAGGCACATTTACCTACAATCGAGTTCCGGAAATTGACATGAGTCGAGTGTACACTGTATTTACTAAATGTTATGTCTTTCAGTCTTCTTGTATTTATTACCATGAGAAGGAATCGAACCCATATCGCTTTATATAGGCCTTTTGTGTTGCGAGGTTAGGAGCCGCAAGAAGTTCTTGTGATTTTAGACCCAGTTTTAGAAAAATAAATAGGTAAATTACCAAATTATTGACATCGCGTCGCCGCGCGCCGTCCCTCGGTCATAATAATAATCCAGTATTTTAAGCCATAAAGGTCGGTTCAGTATTTGATATTCAGACGGCATTNTCGTCATTAAGCTTACCTCAATTCTAATGGAAATAAGGTGTACAAGTTGTGCTTAATTTGATTTTGTTTTAGCTTCACGCTGTATCCCGCTTACAGCAGGATAGACAGGATAACCTAGTGTTTCCTTAGTGTTTCTCTATTTCCCTCTCACTGCTTAATAACATTGCGTTTTAGGTGCCTAAAGGTCGCGCTTAGTTTTTTTGCTCAGAGTTAGTTTAATAAAATAATAATTTATGTACCGAGTGCTATGAAGTCACAATCTTCGTGTCAGACGGCCTCGTTGCCTTTAATTCTGGGTTCAATTCTTAAATGGACCATACTATTAACTAAACTAGCTCTACAAACGTTCATTGTGTTTTTGGTACAGTATATATTGCATTATGAAATTTGTATTAACAATACTAGTATATACTATGCTGGCCCGATGGCCAGTGGCGCAGTGGCACAGCATCTGACTAACGCAATGACTGTAAATTTGATTCTCATTTGGGGCAACGAACTATTTTAATTTCCTCGTTTTGATAAGAAGATAATAAAGCGTTAAGTTCTGCCAATAAACACGCCACCTCTCGATAATTGGGCGGTGCGTTGATTACGTAGTGTCTTAAAGATTCTTTCTGCTGATCCTGCTAAATGCGGGATACAGCGTGAAGCTGAAAAAAATGTAAAGCCTACAGCGGCTCGTATGCACAAAAAGCTTTTTCTTTTATATTAATTTTCAAGGGGCGTCGTGGAATTCTACAACACTATGAAAGTTCCAAGTAATGGTAGTGTGTAGGGCCGGGATGGCCTCGAGGCACATTTACCTACAATCGAGTTCCGGAAATTGACATGAGTCGAGTATACACTGTATTTACTAAATGTTATGTCTTTCAGTCTTCTTGTATTTATTACCATGAGAAGGAATCGAACCCATATCGCTTTATATAGGCCTTTTGTGTTGCGAGGTTAGGAGCCGCAAGAAGTTCTTGTGATTTTAGACCCAGTTTTAGAAAAATAAATAGGTAAATTACCAAATTATTGACATCGCGTCGCCGCGCGCCGTCCCTCGGTCATAATAATAATCCAGTATTTTAAGCCATAAAGGTCGGTTCAGTATTTGATATTCAGACGGCATTTGTGACATTTACTTAGATAATTGGGTTATGCGGAGTGTTTTCCAAATTAATCCAACTATGTTTAATATAAAGTTTAATTCATTTACTGTGGTATATAAAAGACACCCAATAACAACAAAACAAATAACAATAAATATAAATATAATCTCCGTAATTCGTAGAGTCATAAATAAGAAATAAGATGTTTAATAATTTCATACATTTCCTTCGGCGTTGAGTTTCGTCACTCACCACGCAATGCCTCCAATATTCGGGCGAACGGCGAAAAGAGGGAGACGAAGTGTCTTACACTAACTACATAATAATGTAGTCAGAGGGAACCTGGGAACCTAGTGTTAGGACAGTCTGTTCCTATTAATGTACCGTTCCTATTATCTGAAGAATTTTATTCGAAGATTTTTTTTCTTTTATGCATATAAGAGGGTAGATAGCGAGTTCTTAATATTACGATTCTCTGCTCAAATTATTTTATTCAAACAAAAGTTTTAAGCACTGCTTAAGGTGCGCCTGGTATCCACATTTCCACATAATTTCTCAAGAGTAGGTAAATATGCCTTTGCCGTGTTAGCGTTAATCCGCTCCGATGACACATATGGGGACAGGTTTTCATCCGGCGCGACAAATAAAAGTATAATGTTTTTTGCAATTTTGTTCGCATTACTGAAGAAGCGAGGGCTTGTCATTTTTTGTTTATTATTTTGTCTCAACATGGCTTACATTTTGTCAAGGAGTTAAAATCTAGGGATATATTATTATATTTTTTTTGTTTCGTGGCGTTTTACATTGTACGAAGTATGGCAGGGTAGGCAGAGGGAACATTGGAACTCTGTTCCCCAAGCACCACTAAATTGAAATGAAAATAATAAATATATAGTTATTCCTTTGAGTGGTGATCAAATTCTCCAAAAAGCACAAGTAAATCTTTCATTTCTCAACGCTATAAAAATTGCCTACAATAAGGCCACCGTAGCGCAGTGAGCCAGCGTCAATCTGTAAAAATGATGATTGTGGGTTCGATCCCCGTTCGATCCATCGATGATTGTATTTATTTTTTTAATTTTTCCACTCGGATAGTCAAATCGCGGCGCTGAGTTCTGCAAAACGACACACAATGTCTTTAAACTTGATCGGAGCGTGTCCTAAAACTATGATATCTCTATATTCGGGATACAGTGAAAAAATAAAAAAAAATCTTTTAAGAAATATTTCGCCATTTCAATACACAACCAATACGTTTAGATTTAAATACATCAAAAAATCTAAAGGTAACAATGCTCGTATAACACGTATAACAAAATAAACTCGCCAGTTAGTTGTTTAGTTCGACCCACCTGTGTGTCCAGGTCTTAGGTAATAGGTAATAGAACATTAGTTACGCCCTGCGGTGGAACGTGCGTATTGCCAAACAACCTCTAATGGGACTGCACGCAAAAAAAAAGAAAGAAAAATTATTAAATATAATACATGTAAAAGTTATAGAAAAGACTTTAATATATGAATAAATTTATTAATTAAATCGCTTATTAGGAATATTGTCATAAAATTCATTCATTTACTATAACTCAAACAAATCAAGATTAATTATTTTACATTTTAATAATTATTAACTAGTCAGTTTGTTTTCTTTAACAAGCAAAACATCATAATTTTATTATCATCTTATATATTGAAGTTTAGATTCTGTCTAAATTAGATAGGTAAACTGTAGATAACAAAAAGATGATTTTACAATTCTCTATAAAAAGGTACCTTATAAAAGGAAAGGAATCCACACTAAATAAAAAAAATAGACTTCAAAGTCTTTGACATACGACGGTAGTTGACTTAAATCCTACTTGAAAGTATTTTAATATATGACATCAGTATCGGCGCCCTGATTAAACTGAGAAGGCTTCAATGGAGTAATCCATTACATAATCCCTCCGTAAAGTATTTGAAACGATTTATAATTATAATAAGTCTATGAATTGAAATGACGTTTAAATTATTATTTAAAATGCGTGAGGCANGAGTTTTCCAAATTTATTCAACTATGTTTGATATAAAGTTTAATTAATTTACTGTGGTATATTAACGACTCCCAATAAACAATAAATATAAATATAATATCCGTAATCCGTAAAGTCATAAAAAAGAAATAAAATATTTAATATTTTCATACATTTCCTTAGGCGTTGAGTTCCGTCACTCACCACGCAATGCCTCCTATATTAGGGCAAACGGCGAAAAGAGGGAGACGGAAGTGTCTCTTAGCACTAGACTATATAACACATACATTAACTCCTGGAAACCTGGAACCTGGAAACCTAGTGTTACGACAATCTGTTCCCATTAATGCACCGTTCCTATTATTTGAAGAATTTTATTCGAAGAGTTTTTTTCTTTTATGCATATAAGTACCTATAATATTACGATTATCTACTCATATTATTTTATTCAAACAAAAGTTTTAAGCACTGCTTAAGGTGCGTCTAGTATCCACATTTCCACATAATTTCTCAAGAGTAGGTATATGCCTTTGCCGTGTTAGCGTTAATCCGCTCCGATGACACATATGGGGACAGGTTTTCATCCGGCGCGACAAATAAAAGTATAATGTTTTTTGCAATTTTGTTCGCATTACTGAAGAAGCGAGGGCTTGTCATTTTTTGTTTATTATTTTGTCTCAACATGGCTTACATTTTGTCAACGAGTAACAATCTAGGGATATATTATTCTATTTTTTCTTGCTTCGTGCCGTTTTACATGGCAAAGTAGGCAGCGGGAACATTAGACACTCCGTTCCCCAAGCACCACCAAATTGAAATAAAATAATAATAATGAATAGATATATAATCATTCCTCTGAGTGGTGAAAGCACAAGTAAATCTTTCCGTCTCCAAAAAGCACAAGTAAATCTTTCATTTCTCAACGCTTTAAAAATTGCCTACAATAAGGCCACCGTGGCGGAGTGAGCCAGCGTCAATCTGTAAAAATGATGATTGTGGGTTCGATCCCCGTTCGATGCATGGATGATTGTATTTATTTATTTTTTTATTTTTCCACTGTTATAGTTAAATCGCGGCGCTGAGTTCTGCAAAACGACACACAATGTCTTAAAACTTGAACGGAACGTGTCCTAATACTATGATTACTCTATCTGCCTTGCTATATGGAGAGTGGGTTGTGATCTAAAACTATGATATCGATATTCGGAATACAGTGAAAAAATAAAAAAAAAAATCTTTTATGTAATATTTCGCCATTTCAATATACAACCAATACGTTTAGATTTAAATACATCAAAAAAGCTAAAGGTAACAATGCCATTACCTACTCGTATAATAAAATAAACTCGCTAGTTAGTTGTTTAGTTCGACCCACCTGTGTGTCCAGGTCTTAGGTAATAGGTAATAGAACATTAGTTATGCCCTGCGGTGGAACGTGCGTATTGCCAAACAACCTCTAATGGGACTGCACGCAAAAAAAAAGAAAAAGGAAAAATTTAATATAATACATGTAAAAGTTATAAAAAAGACTTTAGTATATGAATAAATTTATTAATTAAGCCGCTTATTAGGAATATTGTCATAAAATTCAGAGCACAAATATAGGAATATTTTACAAAATCTTGTTATCATTTAAATAAAGTATGTCTTAATTTACTATAACTCAAACAAATCAAGATTAATTATTTTACATTTTAATAATTATTAACTAGTCAGTTTATTTTCTTTAACAAGCAAAACATCATAATTTTATTATCATCTTATATATTGAAGTTTAGATTCTGTCTAAATTAGATAGGTAAACTGTAGATAACAAAAAGATGATTTTACAATTCTCTATAAAAAGGTACCTTATAAAAGGAAAGGAATCCACACTAAATAAAAAAAATAGACTTCAAAGTCTTTGACATACGACGGTATATTAAATCCTACTTGAAAGTATTTTAATATATGACATCAGTATCGGCGCCCTGATTAAACTGAGAAGGCTTCAATGGAGTAATCCATTACATAATCCCTCCGTAAAGTATTTGAAACGATTTATAATTATAATAAGTCTATGAATTGAAATGACGTTTAAATTATTATTTAAAATGCGTGAGGCTATCGTGGCTATAGTAACTGTCAATATCTTGTCTTAGAGCCAACAATGCAGACAAAACTAAAAATATACTAAAAGAGTTTTTATAAATACTTCGTATCTATAATTAAAATAAAAAATACCTAGACGTCATTATGACCAAAAAACCAAAAAGTTTTTTGTCAACGTTACACTGAACTTCTGACCACATACACGTTTGTTAATACAAGACTGACGCGTGGTTAAACGATGCCTTTCAACGAACACGCTTCGGCATATGAGATTTTCTCTAATCAAAACTAATTTTACGTTACTGTCGTGAGGCCGCACACGCGCGATGGTTTTGGGTTCGATTTCCACTCGGGGTAATGAAGTATTTTATATTGTTAATTCTTCGGTCTGGTAACGAGGCAAAAGTAAATACTAATAATACTCGAAAATATGAATACTCTTTGATTTGTCTTTTCACAATTTTACTTAGAAAATTAATCGCCGCAAGTAACTTTTTTTGCGTGGACATTAACACGTCAAGTGGAAAATTCCGCTTTTTCTTGTTCTCGTGTTATTTTCATGAAATTCTGTCTTAGGCCTATATTTGTTTACCGCTTTTAACTCTGACATTGATCTTGAAATGCCGTTTTCATTCATAAATTATAATATATAAATGAAAACAGCACCTCAAGGTCGCTTTCAAGATCGATTTCAGAGGTGACAGCGGTTTATAAATTTAGCTACTTACACTCCGTTGTCGTTGCTGTCTATTGCTAACTGAAGAGCCATATACATTAAAGGATCAAAGGGATCGTAGAAGTAAATTAATATAGACTTTAATACTGTCTATCATTGAGCATTATAAAAGCGCAAGCACCTATTTAGATGTCACGTTACGTACGATGTACGGTTGACATAAAAATTACACCATTGAAAAATATCTCTCACAACTTACTTCTAAAGAATTATGTATTCTAGTACAAAACTGTGACTTATTTTTTACGTATTATTTTATATTTTGGAATATTTAAATAATATATGATTTGGTTTTGCCAGAGTGTATGTTTTTGTGACAGATTAACCTGACAACTGTGGTGGGGATGGATCCTCACTCATTAATACATAAATTCGAAAAACTCCTCCTTCTGACATATCGGTTAATAAGTTTCATGCAAATGTTCCTTCTTCAAGCCCCGCGGGAACCGTTTTAGAATATGCATCAAGTTAAGTAGTAACAAAAATAAACAAGTCTCCTTGCCGCACTCCAAAGTGTATATTCATGCAAATTTCATTTTGTGCAACGCGCTCGGGGATCCCGGGTAGTCATTTTAGTGTACTGCATGCACTGACCTATTTACATTTTCCTTTCTATACTTAAATTTATTTTAAACGTTAAAATAATTTTCTTATGTTACTTGTATTTTCGTGAACCGACTCCAAAAGATAGAGGTAATGGGTTTGATATGTATGTATGAGTATATTATATATCACGTCGCATTTAAATAAATAGTAGCTCTATATATAATATGAATATATATAAATACCGATTTTGATCTTGATTTTTTTATTTGAAGAGTATTCTTTGCTGTGATTTAAGAAGATATGGTTTGTTTGTAAAATATTATTTCTTAGAGATATTTATGTTTAAGGTACCTATTTTAAAAATATAAGAAAAATAAAATGTACCAAAGATATAAAACAAAATTACACTACACGATCTTATCTGTCCGCGGACAATCAGTCTTTTTCTCTAAATCCCACGATTTGGAGTTATCTTATTGTGACATCTGCATGCGATTCTTATCATGTAACGAGTCGTAGCCCACAACTTCTCTCGCGTGGACTATACAACGTAAGGTCCCGTTTCCGAAGGTGTTCTTGAAGGTGAGGCCAGTCGTGATGTAGGGGCACAAATTATGAAGTATGNNNNTTTTAGTGTACTGCATGCACTGACCTATTTACATTTTCCTTTCTATAGTTAAATTTATTTTAAACGTTAAAATAATTACTTGTATTTTCGTGAACCGACTCCAAAAGATAGAGGTAATGGATTTGATAAATATGTATGTACGAGTATATTATATATCACGTCGCATTTAAAAAATATAGTAGCTCTATATATAATATGAATATATGTAAATACCGATTTTGATCTAGATTTTTTATTTGAAGAGTATTCTTTGCTGTGATTTAAGAAAATATGTTTTGTAGTCTTCATATATTGGTTACTTCTTAAAGATATTTGTGTCGGGAGTTTAAAAAGTTTTAATGTTATAGTTTCTGGTTAGTTTCATTAATTTTAACTTTTAAGGTATTTATTTTAAAAATATAAACTGTACCAAAGATATAAAACAAAATTACACTACACGATCTTATCTGTTCGCGGACAATCAGTCTTTTTCTCTAAATCCCACGATTTGGACTTATCTTATTGTGACATCTGCATGCGATTCTTATCATGTAACGAGCCGTAGCCCACAAGTTCTCTCGCGTGGACTATACAACGTAAGGTCCCGTTTCCGAAGGTGTTCTTGAAGGTGAGGCCAGTCGTGATGTAGGGGCACAAAGTATGAAGTATGATCCTCTTCGAGAAAATTAAACATTTATTTAAATTGATATTTTTATTTCTTCGCTTCGGCTTCGGTGTCGAGGCAATGCATGGCATTATGTTCCGCTACTTAACATGTAATGCCTCTAGCATACGGCAGAATTGGGGAACGAAGTGTCTTAACTCTAGGTTTCCTCTGCCTACTCTGCTGTGTGCGTTGTAGCACATAGCTGGTTTGAATTAATTTAATTTTAAATTTTAAAATTGAAGCAGATATTTTAATCGAAGAAAGAATTAACAATGAATTAGTGGAGTAAATAGAGTTACGGAATTCATCGTTGCGCGTTGTCTCGTTACTAGAGTGAGAAAATGAACATATCAAATACTTCTTTCCTCCGAGACGGGAATGAACCCATTATTGTCCCTCTTACAGTCACACGCTTGTGCCACTACGACACGACAGCCTTAAATGTTTTTTAATTATAAATATAATTATAATAAACGATAAATTTTGCACAATTTTAAATAAAAAAGATGTCATATAAAAATATTCATTTAGATTTGATTTTAATTAAAAAATACAATTCGTAAAAGCTACTTCCTGGGAACTCTCAAACCACCAATCAAATAAAGCTCTAATTACAAAACAATGTACTATAATAACATATTTGACTTACTGAGAAAGATTGTATCAGAAAATACTGTGAATAAGATAGTTCTTTATTCACGTTATATCTCGTGGGATTAAAGGTTACATAGAGGGTGTAGGGTATCCTTATTTCAAATATTTACTTTTTTTATTGTTAAAAAGATAGAAGCCTCTTGGTGCAGTATAGCAGGCCTGACTGATAGAAAGGTGGTAGTGGATTTGATCCTCATTCGGGGATATTATTTATGTATATAATATGATAATAAAATAAATTAGAAATTAATAAAATTAAGATTTTAAATACGGCACAAAAATTATCAGTGTTAGGTGCCACACCTTTTAATAACAGGCTAAGGCCTCGTTACATTATTTTTTTACCTTTTTTCTATAAATGTAACAGATATGTAATAGGCACCATATATGGCGAACGGTTGAGTGCTAATTTCAGAAGACCCCCGGCGATGTGAGATGAGAATCCTATTAGAAAATATTATAACATAATTGCCCGCTACTTTGTATCGTTGTTGTTGCTTCACTTTTTTTATTTTCACACATACTATCCTGCACACAGTAGGGAAGGAACCTTGGAACCTAGTGTTAAAACTCTCCACATCTCATTAAGACAATTTCGTCCCGGTTGACTGTCGGTTTAATAACTCTTTTGAATACGATTCAAAGTTTAAGTTGAGTGGCGGAACTCTACCACGGCACGAAGGAACATGTAAGATTGTTCTGAACTTCCTTCGATCCTAAGGAAAGATATAGTGTTTCCTTAGAATTCAGTGATAGACGCACACCACGCCGCGGTGCGTTCCCACGGGGAGGATGTTTTATTCAGGAGGTATACTAGTGGTGGTGGCGATACGCATACTATATAGGCTGTCTATATATAATTACTTGCTTTTATTGCAGCTTCGACTTAGTGGTCAAATCGAAATAAATAAGGGTGAAGGGAGATGAAGACAGAAATGTTTTAATTTAACTGGTTTTATAGTAAAGAAAAAGTAAGTAATCAATTAAGTATTTCATCGTAATGAATGATACTAAAAGCTAAAAAACTTGCAGACTTCTGCCATCTTGAATTCTCATTTTTTATACTGTTCTCAGTACTGTATTCTATTAACTGAGACCTTTCATTTGATACCCTTTCAAATAGCGGAGGGAGTTTTAAAAGAATATAAAATCTGTTATTTTGTAGCGACCTTTTTGGACAATTTGGATTATTTAATTACAAAATTAAAATCAGCTTCAAGGAACCTAGTGGTAAAACACTCCGTCCCCTACTTTCCGCTAAATTCTAGAGACATTGCTTGTTGAGTGGCGGCAGTCAAGGCCATGCTTCGTCACCAGAGCAGAGAAATCCAAATAAAAATTTAAATAAATATTTCATTTCCTTAAGTGAGGATCGAACCCACAACCAGTCGATTTTACAGTCACACCTTGTGCTCTTGCGCTACGACTGGCCTCAAATTTTATTACTCAATTACAAGTTTATAATTTTAATTTACTATTTTGTCTTTTACGGAAATCGAACACGAAACTGTATGAAACTAATTTTAGCTTCAATTACTCCACATAGTTACAAAGAGCTACTACTAACATTCATTAAAATATTTTCTCAGTAACGTTTTATAATAGCTATTCTCGAGGCCTATAAAAACAATAACACTCGATTGCCCGCTCTAAACGTTAAATTAATTTTACAGGGAAAATAAAGCCCTAACGAATAGATAAAGGGTTGCCATCACCCCTACATTGTTGATAATGTTATCTTTACTTGTCGGTGTTCATATAAAATTTAACGGAGATTTGAGGCAATAGAATATTAAATAATATTCTAGTTTTCATTTTTATGGTTTCGGACTTCAAAAAAAATTGTAAAAAAAGGTATTTTCACACTAAATGCTACAAGTTCTATTGAATGTGGAAACAGCTGTAAATCATATGTATTCGAGTGGTATACTAGTAATATTTGAAGAGTTCCATTCATGTCCTGGCTCCATCATCAGACCAGTTCAATAATACCATATTATTGTATTGTCACTTTAGCTGCATATTACTGCCAAGTTTCATGATGATACAATTGTTATAAGGAGGTTCAGCTTCTTACATTTTGCTACAGCGCCACGCTCGCGGCTTTGCCCGTTTGAACTACAGTTATGATTTCGTCCTGATTTCGTCGATTCGTTTCCTAATAGCATTATCATTTTAAACAGAATATTCAAATATTGAAAACAAATATTTAAGCCAATTCAATTACTTTGTAGCAATTTTGTTGAACGTAAATTACGTTATTATAGTTATTAGACTAAAATAACTGAGTATTTGCCTGTAATATCTTGGTGCTGAATTTTTTTTATATAAAATAAAACAAATTGCGACGTTAATTTCCGCAACTCAACAAGCTCTTCGGCAATTTGGCGGAGACAGAGGAACGGAGGTACCTTAACACTAGGTTCCCAGGTTCCCTCCTACCCTCAGCGGTGTACAGCGTGAGGTTATTACATACACAATACATCAGTGTTAGAATATTAGTCACGAAAGTTAAACATGTATATAAGTTTGTGTTGACGTTTCTCAGAAACCCATTGTTTGTTTTGTCCATAATAAAGTTGAAGGTTTCGCTTAAGTATTTAATTGTGTGGCGATATACTTTGAAGGTATTGTAGCTAAGGAATACAAGTTATTTATATTAAATAGTTTTGAAAATATCTGTCAGTTACTTTATACATGTCTATATATTATGTCATCTCAACCGATTTTGATGAAACTTTAGCTGGAATATATTATTTGCATAACTAAAGAGCATCATAATCTGACCTTTAGTTTCCGAACAACTTGTGGACAACATACAAACATACAACATATATGAAATCAAAATAGATCATCATTTCATTTGTATATAGTACATACGGAAAACTGATAGCGACTTTTTTGAATTCGATTAAAACTTAAGTTTAATATTTCATAATAAATCACTGTCAATACTCATATAATATTTAAGTCTTGTACAGACATTACAGTCGCTTGCAACCGATTGTTTGAATCTATCAAACTACGTACTTTAATATAAGTGTGGAAAAGTAAAAAAATCGATAAAAAATAGATAGACGTTTAATATCGTACAAAATCGGCGTATTTTTTTAAATTTGTAAGCAGGCTCTTCGTTTTTAGGATTCTGTATCTCGTTGGTCTACATCATGAAATTGCACCGGAACCTTCGGCGGGCGAGTCCGACTTGAACTTGATCGGTTTTTTATAGTAAAGAACAACTGTAAACCAACCCATATGTCTACAGGATGCGATGTGGGTGTATAAGGGAAAAACATTGATACCGGTTTAAAAATACGTAGTAGATCCGCGATGCAGCCAGTTCACTTTTATTTTTAAAAGACATTAATATTTCTCCAGCCTGCCAGTGCTTACTTATTTTTTATTTTAATTTTATAAAGTAATGAACAGCTGGCCTTAAAGCGTATAGACTATAAATATATGTCCAACATTTTTTATTTATATTTTTAGCGTATTGTGTAGGCGCAAAATAGAAAATGTTATAATGGTTGGATGTAGTAAGATAATTTAGAAAAAAATATATATTATTTAATAAATAATAAAAATATATTTCATATAATTCAGATGTGCTTTTTCGAGACACCCCTTGTGTTTTGCCTCGACACAAAGCGAAGAAATGAAAATATTAAATATTTCATTACCTCGAGTGGGAGTCGAACTCGAACGTGACAGGTTTTTATAATAACACTTTAATACAAAAAAAATAAGAAAATGGGTCTGTTTGAATATTTCTACGGCTGGACACGCCTAACAGGCCGATGACGGTATTTTTAATTAGTCTCCACACAAACGGCACAGATAATAATAAATATTCAAAGTACGAAATAGTCGTGAGTATGCAAATGTAATCAATATTGAACTAGAGACGTGTTTAGCAGATAAATTATGTCATGCCCTGCTTCGTATGTGGGGGGAATATTGGTGAAATTAAAAATATATAATGGGCCGGCTTTTTTGACGATAGTTTTGATATTAAAATATTATTTAATTGTATATGTCGGTTGCTTTTGATATTGGAAGTTTATAGCCTTAGTTATATATTTCTTTTTAACTTCATGCTGTATCTAAGAATTTAGTGTTAATACACTCCGTTCCCCACTGTCCGTCCAACTTTTGAGACTTCGTGTGTTGAGTAGCGGAGCTCAAATTTTGATACCAGAGGGCGAGCAAATTAAAATTCGACTCGAGTGGGAATCGAAACCAGAATCGTCGGGTTTAGAGTTAGACGCTGCGTCACGACGGTCTTATATTATCAATTGTGCGTGTAAAATAATTTAATTAATTAAATAACTAAAATTTATAGTCAAAGCCGCGTACAAATATAAACTTTTTAATTGTAACTAACACAATCACATTAATATCATGATTCATTGCTGCCCACGTGAGGGAGCGACCTTACTTAATAGGTGAGGTTTAAAAAACAAAATTAACTGTCATTTTAAAATCAATCTTATTACATTTTAATATGATTCAAGTTCAAAAGACATTTGTTAAATTATTTAGGAATTATAATTTGTACATATAGTTCTTATTATGTTAGCAATAGAGTCTAAAATATCTTATTAAATTTTAATATTTCGATATGTAGACGTTGGCCTTCGATCCCACGCAAGAAGGTAAATGCTTACAATTTCGCAACGTATTGTTTGATCTTTGTAAATAAATAAAAATCTTTGATGCGTCTTAAATGTATACGAAATAAAACGAGTCAAGTGCGAGTCGGACTCGCGCACGAAGGGTTCTGTACCATTATCTACAAAAACGGGAAAACATCATACCTGTTGTATGTGAGCACCTTTAAATATTCATTTTATTGAGGTTTTGATTGAGCCAGAGATAGGAACTACCAGATTGAGGAATTAAGATAATTTAAATCTAATTACTCTCATGAATGGGAATCGAATCCACAACCGTCCGTCCGTCTTTTACAGTCAGATTACCTTGTCTCAGTCGGTGATAAATTATTTCTACGCTCTGGCGTGACATAACGCGGCGTTAAGTTCCTCCATTCACAAAACAATTACTCGAATTCGCAGACATCGGAGTGCTGTCACTGGGTTTTAGCGTGAAAAATAACCTGTAGTGTATAGCAGGTAGCTGTCTAACTAAACTGAGTTCCGATGACCCGTAAAGTCCAGTTACTTTGAATCATGCGATAAAAAATTATAACACTTTAATTGTTGTAGTCGTGGGCGATGAGGTGAACAAACTAAACAATTGAGGATGTATTGCGAATATATATATATATATATATATATATTCGCAATACATCCAGAGTGGTGAAACTCAACGCCGCGCTTTGCACCTACCTAGAAGTTATAAGTCTTCCATATGTTATATATATATATATATACCACTCTGCATGAAAATGAGAAACGGAGGGCTTTAACACTAGGTTTCCTGCTTCTGTGATACCATCTGTGATACCGGGATACCACGTTATGCTGATAAAAAGTGTGTTTTTCCTCTCAATTTTAAGACATTTCGGATTTAGTTACCATACTTTATTAGGATGTCGGAGAAAAAATATTTTGAAACCTTATATAAGCGCAATGGCTGTGGGTTCGTTCCCTCTCGGGGTAATGAAACGCATATTAGTTCCATTTTCTCGCTCTAGTAACGAGACTAAGCGCGGGGCTTGCCTCGTTACCAAGGGGGGGCGGGGTACGAAAATATACTAAACGTATGCTGTAAAGCAATAAGAAACATACTTAATGTCAGTCACTATGTCAGTAAGTGAGTATTAGGAGCGTGAAATTCAATCGTTATGTTACGGTTTTTACAAATGCCGTTTCCATACATTATTATTATAGGGTGTGATGACGTCACGGTACAGTTGTAACGGACGGAGAAATGTGGCTATTGATTATTTTCAACTTTAAACAGCGTCTTGGGTTCGATTCCCACACGTTGGAATAAATTAATTTTATTTTTGCGCTCGGAAAGGGAAAACACAAGGACACAAGGAAATGAACGTATTAAATAATTCCTTCCCTCGAGTGGGGATCGAACCCACAACCGTCGCGTTACAGTCAGACCGTTGTACCCGTGCGCCACTAAAGCCTCACTATTAAATTATAGTTTTAAATTGCTTATACTTTATTTTGACCGTAAATGAATATATTTTTTTAAATGCTATTAAATAACATGTCTTTTAATTGTCCACTTATTGTAAATTGAATGCATTTCTTTTATCCCGCTTATGGTACTCTCTTTCCGCCCAAATTCCAGACACTGTGTTGAGTGGCGGAACTCTAAACGCTATATTTAGAAGAATATATTTTAAATAGACATGACCCTTTCACCAACTTTTACTTCTGAAGATTAAGATTTCACTTTAATCTCGCGAACGTCTGAATATCTCGACAGATCTTTTGTTCTAAAATAACTAAAAGAAAATCCTATTTCGCTGCTTGCACTTTAAATAATATATATATTTTTTACAGTTTCAATTTAAATTCGATTATAGACATTAGTATTGTAAATAAAACATGTAGATACTTCTATTCCCAATAAAAAACCGGTCAAGTGCGAGTCGGGCTAGCACCTGTACCAATTGTATAATTGTAGGGCAATGGTAACGTAATACAAAGTTGATTTAATAGCAATTTAATTACAAACTACAAATATAAAAGTGATTCCATACCCTTATGGAGTTCTTTTTCTTTTGAGGTACGGAACGCTAAAAATGGTCTATNTGTTAAAATAAACGATTCAATTCAATTCGAATGTAAACAAACACCTTTATTGTGTCAAAATTAGGTGAATTTGTACAATGCAAAAGAAATATTATTATTTGCCGATTAATTTCGTAACAACTAGACATGTTTAAAAAAAATTTGAAACCGAACCGAAATGCGAGTCGGACTCCCGCACGTGAGGTTCCGTACAATTATCAATAAAAACGAGAAAAATATACTCCATCGCTCCCCACTTAAATTTAAAAATTATATTTTTTATTTTAACTTTACTGACTAATTACTTTAGACACTGGGGTAAAAATAATGAATTTCTTTATAGTCATACTATGATTGTATAATATATAAAAATTGACAAACTTAATTTTACGGGCGTATGTAACTCATTGTTAATGAACTACAAAATTAAATATACTCGTATGTAGTAAATGCGTAATGGTTTTTTTCTATATAACAATAAATTTCCAGTATTTTTTTCTTCCCGTAAGTTCTTCTTGAAAAATTTCATATATTTTTATTAGTACAATGTTCATAATATTAACAGACAAAAACGTGTTAAGCACATAATCCTCATATTAAACAGTGGTCAAGCAAAAAGCTATCCATTACAAGCATCATAAACAGTACTAAATACGGTCGGCTGAGTGTTCACGGAGCGTGGCGATTCGATTCCCGAGTCACTACTAATTAAAATAATAACTATCTGAAGTCAGAAGTAGGAAGTAAAGCTCGTGAGATGGAAACTGGCTAATGCATTAGAAGTTAGAACGTTATAGTTGAGATATTAAGGTGGCGTTAAGATTTAATGGTGTGTAACATATAGGATTTTGATTATTATAATAAAAAAATTAAAGGTTTTTTTAGCTTTACGTTGTCGCACCCAAAGACAGACACTTCGTTCCCCATTTTCAGCTGAATTCCGCTGAAACTTAACGCCGCGTTTTGCCTCGACAACAGAGCGAAGGGATGACAATTTTAAATATTTCATAAAAAATATATGTTACAGGTTTTGTTGATACATACTATCTTAAACCTGCGGCTTCACCTACATATACATTTAAATAACTAAGGCCCGTATTTATAAATTGTTCTCAAGTCTGAGATCAATCCTGAGATGCCGTTTTCATTCATAGATATATAATTAAAGGGACAGACTTGAGAGCGATTCATAAATACGGGAAAATAAGGTAGCAGAATATCTTAATATTAGGTTTGTCTGGTATATGCAGGATAGAGGTGAAGCTGTAAAAGGTAGGTCAAAATAAATTAATTTACAATTTTTTTTACAGCTTCTCGCTATATCTTATTTAGTGGGATAGAAAGAGAACTAATTGTCGAAATTCTCCGTCCTCCGCTTACTTTAGTATAAACTTAATATAACTTTAGTATAAATTACTTTTGCCGTCATGTGTATGACTTGAGGTCGTGGGTACATATTCCAAGGTTTAACTGTAGGTGGATAATAGAAATGTGTCACTTGTTTATACTATCACGGATTTAAAGATATAAAACTTTTGTTAATTAGTAAAAAATGTAAAGAGAATCTAATTTAGAGAAATTCCGTTTTTTACTTTCTACATTTTATAAAGACGTCGCGATCTTAGCGGCGGAACCCAACGCTGTGCTTCATTATTTTTAACTTTTAAATATGACACTCCATTCAAAATTTTTGTCCAATTTTTGAACACTGCTTGTTGAGTCGAGGAACTTAACGCCGGGCTTTGTCTTGTAACCAGAGGGAAGAAATGTAATTTCTTTATATATACAAGATTTGAATATAATTCCTTCGAGTGGACATCGAACCTACAACCTTAATGTAGTCAAACTAATAATTATAAATTCATTTGATTAACTTTTAAGATTGCAAAGACTTTGTAGACTTTAAAAAACAATACCAGTTTTTATGCGAAAACCAATAAGAACACAATACTGGTTTTCCTTATTTTAATTTGAAATGTTACGTCATTGTTATTTAGATGAATTTGTAACTAATGAATAGATATGAAACCTAGTTACTGAGTCATGTGGTAGTTATTATGTTAGTTTTCTAGTTCATTGTTATCATAACAATGAATTCGTTACGAAATTTGAGGCCATCGTAGTGTAGTAGTACAGTTGACTTGTAAGCGCGACGATAGTGAGTTCTCGTCCTAGTCATGACTATTAATCATATTTTTTTCCTCGCCCTGGAGTCAAAACAAAACGCGGCGTTTAGTTCTGTCTGTCGACACACAATGTCTTAAAAATTTTGGCAGTCTACTCCTCTAAATGCGTAAAAATAATTAAAAAAAACACTTTTAGTTTCGTTTTCTCTGGTTTTTGTGAGAAAAATAAAAATAATTTAGGAATATAACACTTTGATATCAATTTTCATGATTGTATACTATACCATTTAAACAACTGACACTTTTTTCATTTTAAACTTTTAAACTTAAAAAAGATTAATATTATGATAATAAAAAAAAAAATATTTTTACTGCTTAGTCCCCAAATTAACCCAAGAATGACTCATAAAGGATAACAAAAAAAAACTGTTATATAATATACTCACTGTTAATCCAATAGGAATTTAGCTAGGACTTTATCCTTCGTCTCGGCACAATAACGTATAGCACAGCACAGATTACAGAGAAAATAAAAAAAAAACTAACTTTGACAGCTGTATAAACAAAATGGCGGGCACTGAGACGCGCGTCGCTTGCGCGTGCGCCGGTCGACTGTGCGTCGCGTCGCCTTGAATACGTGATTGGCTAAAGATTTGTTCATACAGAGTACTGAGTTAAGTTATGGATAATGGTTGCTGTTGCAAAACTGTGCCACCTGTCCTTATATGTTCAATAATTATTACGTCATTAATATATATATTTTTAATAAATAGTTTATTTTTTTTTCTCTTGTGAACTAAACAATAATTTAACTATTTTATTAGAAATTTCATTTTCTTGGAATTTGTAATTTGATTGATTTCTTATTTCTTATTGTACTAGTAAGTTGTGTTTAGCTTAGCTTTTTTAAATTAAGAGCGAACAAAATAAAGATAGACACAATATGATATAAACAAAATAAAGATAGATACAGATACATGAGGTAGTGGGATGGGCATTCAAAATGGACAGGAATAGGAAAATCAATAAATTCATATTTAAATGGAGCGCGTTGATGTCTTATATACTGCGGGCATAGTGTATATTTTTTTAAGAACTTATAATTAATGCTAAAATTAAAATATAGTATCAGTATTAAATATAATATTTAAAACAAACTTTATATTTTCGAAATTTTACAGGAACAGTTACTCAGTAATTATTAAATTTAATAAAGGATCTAAAAATATTCTAAAGCCATTAGTTTCAATTTTTTATCTTGAACTCGAGCAACATATTTTAACATGCTTTTATTGTATTATAAAATATAAGAAAATCTATTTGTCCCATGCAATTTGCTTTTAATTCCCGTCCATTCTTTGATGTTCTTCAGCCATGACTTTCTTCTACCGCCGGTTTTCTTTTTGCCAGAAACATTTCCCAAAGAATAATTTAGAAATTACTATAGAAGTATTCGAGTTCATAATTATATAGAATATATCGTGTGTTTTTTATTTTAGCTGCATATATACTGTATATATTATTTTCTTTAATTATAACTTATTTAATTATACTTTAATTTTAACTTAAAATAACTATGTGAGTTTTCAGAGTTCTTCTTTTTCCTTTTAATTTTTTCATCCTGTATACCGCACACATCAGGGTAATCAGAGGGAATCTGGTCACCTAGAGTGAGACCCTAGTTCCCCACTGTCTGGCGAATTGTTGAGTCCTTTCATTTTGAGTGGCGGAACTCTCAATGCCACGCTTTGTCTCGATACCAGTGTACAGAAAATGAAAATATAAATGATATTAATAGTTCATTCCCATGAGTGGAACCCATGCCATTTTATGCTTTGCCTAAGGAACCAACCATAAAAAAGAGCTTAATCCTATCAGATTATTATTATACATAATATGTATGTATTTATATTAATTTAAATTAATTATGACACTGTTATACAATTTATGATAATGATAGCTTTAATTTAAAAAAATACGCTTATGTGTGGGTTCGATTTTCGAATTATTTATATTAATTTCTCCGCAAAACAGCAGACGGAAATTAGTGTCAGGTCACTTCGCTCCATACTTTCCGTAATATGTTTTATTCCGTGTTGAACAGCGGAACTAAACGCCACGTTGTGGCTTATTACCAGAGTGGTAGTTACACCCACAACTGTTGATTTACAATCAGGATGGCCTCAACGGGTTCTTTTAACGACATAAACTATTCTACTTTTTCAGAATAAACAATCAAATGGACCTTTCTTTACGTCTAGTAATAAAAAAATAAATAAAAACAACAATATAAAAGAAGCTTTATGTTACAAAGCAATATCGAGAGAGCCAGAAGGCTGCGTTATTTTACATTAAAACTGAAACGACTTATATAATTTATATACAATTTCAATTTGAACCTTAAATGAGAAGAATAAGGTTACTTTAAGCTTGATCATATTTGGATTAGGTCAAACACTAAGTCCAGATACGAATTTTTAAAGGTTTTTTAAGATATCTATTTTTAGTACTTTCGTCATCGTGATGCTACTTTGGTGCGTTTGTGATTGTGTGCGGGCTGCAGCCCAATTTAACTGTATAACTCCTGAATATGTGGCCATTTTGTACTCCATGTACACATTAAGCATATAAAACTTGTGCGCTGTCTGTCAGTCACTCAGTGAGAGTGAAAGAAACTACGCGACGTTGAACGCTGTAGTTTGGCACTAATGTTTCTTAGAGAGTGTAAGAGCGCAGCAGGATATACCTGGAATTACTACAGAACACAGAAAAAATGGGACTTTAAGTTTCTAGATAACTCAAACGCACTTGTGGTTGCTTAAATTAGTTCAACCACTAAAAATATTGTGTCTGACCACTAGGTTCCCTCTGCCTGCTCTGTTATGCGGCAAGAAGCTTGAAGCTGCTATTCGTTGAAGGTGTGTGGAATAAATCACAAGTAAATTTCCTACTATCACTGAGTTATCACGGCGATAAGTCAATATTATCAGGGTCGTAGATTTGAAGGCTGGTGCGAGTAACACCTCGTGTTAGGGTGACCATGTTTTAAAAAATATCCATTTTTTTACAAAGTACGTATCTGCTAATATTTTTTGGCATGAGACAAAATGTAAACAAAGTTATACTGTAGCTATTATATATTATTATGTATATTTTTATTATTTCTATTTAATTTAGTCAAGTTTTACTCATGTTTTAAAATATGAAAAATTCAATATAACAAAAACAAAATAATCAGGAAACAACAAAACAAAAATGAAGAAAGTTCATATGAGACCTGAATATAATAATAATATTTTAAAATATTACTGATATAAGTAGTACGGCTTTTTCAACGTATGTATTTAAACAAGATAGAAAGAACAGGATTTGAACCCACGCTTGTTTAACAACAACTTGTTCTTCGTGTTCTGCTTAAAATGTATTAGATAATTTAATTTGTACGATTGATCGGTTTTAGCTTGTATGACATTTCTTTTTTTTTTCATATCAAAATGTGTTTCAAGAAGAAATGTAAAACCAGTCAAGTGCGGGTTGGAGTGACCCACCGTAGGTTCCGTACCAATTTTATAATTGTGATTTTCATATTTCACTTTCATATTTCATGTTTTGATTTACTTATAATTTGACACCGTTGTGCGATGCGGGTTCGATTCTCATTCGAGTGAGATCAATCAAAGTGATGAAAGTATTCCGTTTTATACTTTGGTGATACGGAACCTTAAAAACCAATTGCTTATGATTTTTTATTTCTTTTTTTCTTTATTCCAATATTTCTTTCTATGATATTAAATACATTTATATTATAACATAATAGATTAATATTACAAGTAAATATGCACCAACCTTTATTTCACGCTCAGCTTATCGTAACTTATCGCATATACTCGTACTTTATGTAGATTGAAGGTAGACGATTGTTACTTGAGTGAATAAGGTAACAACGAAGCAATAAAACTAGGGAAAATATCTGTGTTCTATACTAATATTACAAAGTTGAACAGTTTGTTTGGTTTAACGCGCTTATCTCAGAAACTACGAAATTGCTAATTATTATTCGATGGTCCATTTATAGAGGAAGGCTTATGCCAAAATAAATTATATAACTTAACCCCTATATGCGTTGCGTAAAAAACAAAGATAAAAACCTTTAAGAGTCAATCACGTGTCTGTCTTTCAGTCTGTCACAGCCAAAGTATACGAGCAATTGAATTGAAATATGGTAGCAAAATTACCTACATTTTTAGATGAAACACAATATTATGTAAAGTATGCATTAACATGCGGCGTTGAGTTCCGTGGCTCAACACGCAATGCCTCAAGAATTGGACGGAAAGTTGGAAACGGCAGTGTCTGTATGGGGAACGGAGTGTCTTAACACTAGGTTCCTTCTGCTTACCCTGCTGAGTGCGGGATACAGCGTGAAGCTGATTTGATTTAATTTTTATTTTGCTTATTAAAAAGAAAAAAAATATATAAGTTAGTTTTCTATTTGATATCCGTTTTCATTTCCGCTGGATGTAATTTCCTGTCTCATTTACTCTGCTTACACAAATTACTCTAGCTCTACACGAGTTATATTACCTTAGGATCCAATCTCTATCATACATTTGAAATAAGAAAACATTAAAAATAGAGTACTTTTTTAGCATCACCATGTATCCCGCACATAGCAAGCTATAATTATAAGCAAAGGGAACCTGGGGTCCTAGAGTTAAGACACTGCGTTCTCCACTTTACGTGGAATTCTTGAGATATTGTGTTGAGTGGCGGAACTTTCATTTCCACAAATATAAATCGAACTCACAATCGTAGTCCCTGGTGCCCCTGCGCCACGATATCCTCAATAGAGAGCATGTCCGCTAATTAAATACTGAATTACATGCGCATATGTCCGCGGTGTCAAATGAAAATATTTTTTTAGCTTTACCCTTTATTACTCATATTTCAGAGAACTACTATCAAATTACTCGTCATTTTCTCGGATATTGTTCAACGAGTGAGGACCGGAGTGTTTTAACACTAGATTCACTCTGGTACATGCGGTATACCTTGTGAAGCTAAAACATATTATTTGTATCTGTAGATACATTCTGAGTTTCTAAGTAGCGTGCGCTCTTCAAGCACTAAAGTAAACATTTAATGTGAAAACAAAGATCAAGAATAACATACTCGTACTTAAGAATAATAAGATATTTTCATCTCGTGGAACACGGAAACGATGCTTAAGTATAATTAAGTTTAGCATATTATGCAAATATTAGACCGTCATAGCGCAGTGACTGTAAACGCTAGGGTTGTTAGTTCGATTTTCTCTCGCGGAAATGATTCAATTTTAACGTTTTTCAATTTGAGTGAGCTCTTTTCTTTATTTTTACGCTGTAATCTTCACTTTGCCTCGATACTAGAATAAGAAAATAAAAATATTTCACTGCCTGGGAAGCGAAACCACAGTCGTTGCGTTAACAGTCGCAAGCTTGTGCCTCAGCGCCACGACCGCCTTCATCCATCAAATATTCAAACCTGAGATTAAAATTTTAATATATAGATATATAATTTTAAGTATAAATAAGGAATAGCTAATGACTTTGATGATAGTCAGTTCGATTTCTTCTGTGGGCAATGATTGCGAACGACGTTGGTGTCATTTTAACCTCAGATTTTATTCCTTTTACCAATTGCTATAATTATTATTGTGAATTGAAACATTTGAAAGCTTTATCAGAACTTCATCTTGAAAGCTGAAGACACGCAGTTAAAAACAGGATTAATATAACGGTAATATATTCACGTCTCTCCGTGTTGGTGTCAGAGCGACTTTTGGTCAGTGCAATGACCGGGACTGGTTTTTAGGATGGATCTGTTTCATCACACTGTAAGGTAGATGCGTCGATTATTGACATATGGTTTGTTGGCGCATGAATTTTCATGACAAAAAATATAGAAAGTCTATTTATATATTTTTTATATTGTAGCTATTTCTGTATATAGTTGGGTAATTCATGAATTGAGACCGTCCTGGCGCAGTAACGCAGCGGGTGAATAAAACCGCGATGTGTATAGGAGTTAAATTTAAAAATTGCCAATAATAATTATATCATTATTGGCAGTGCTTATCTCTGCAACTCAATATGAAATATTTCGAATCTGGACATTTCTCTCTGAATTCGTAGCTATGTTTCTATATTTTATAATTATTAGAAAGACATCATCGCTCCATGAGGAAATGCACTTAAGGAAATTGAATACTTTATATTTTCATTTGAATGCCCTAGTAACGAGGTAAAGATCCGTGATGAGTTTTGCCACTCAACACAGAATGCTTCTAGAAATCCAAAGCGGCGAACGGAGTGTCTTAGCACTAACTTGCTACGTGTGGAATACAACGAGAATCTAAAAAAGTAACTAAAAACGTAAAATAACCCCGTTTACCCTACACGTGCAATGAGATGTAGGTAATTAATTGATATATTAGACGGAGATGTTCTTGTAATCATTATTGGGGGCCATTATTGTGTTATTTACTGGTTAAGCCATTTGTATGTGGTCTAACTCTATTAATGTATAATGTATATATAAATAAAATAAATTAGCTTTACGCTGTATCCCGCATATATCAGGGAAGGCAGAGGGAACTTAGTGTTAAGACACTCCGTTTTCCACTTTACACAAAGGGTGTTGAGTGGTAGAACTCAATACTGCACTTTCCCTCGACAAAAGAGCGAAGAAAATAAAAATATTAAACATTTAATTTCCTCGAGTTGGAATTGAAATTACAACCTGTTGCGTTTACAGTCACACTTTGTGCCCCTGGGCCACGCCTGGCATTAGATCAGCCTCATATCAGAAGATAATTACACTTAAAGATCAATCATATTAAAGGTACATAATATTATTAAACAGCTTTAGATCTCTTTATTTGTATAAAACAAAACACTTTTTTAGTTTTCATTAAATTCCCGTTTTCACTACAATTTGCCCCGAGTGGAAATCAAACCTATAATAATTGCGTTTACTATATTACTACAGTTATGTAAACTGTGCCACTTTAGTGTAAATGAATNGTCATTTTACCTCAGATTCTATTCGTTTCACCAATTGCTATAATTATTATTGTGAGTTGAAACATTTGAAAGCTTTATCAGACTTTCATCTTGAAAGCTGAAGACACGCAGTTAAAAACAGGATTAATATAACGGTAATATATTGACGTCTCTCCGTGTTGGTGTCAGAGCGACTTTTGGTCAGTGCAATGACCGGGACTGGTTTTTAGGATGGATCTGTTTCATCACACTGTAAGGTAAATGCGTCGATTATTGACATATGGTTTGTTGGCGCATGAAATTTCATGACAAAAAATGTAAAAGGTCTATTTATAAAGTTTTTATATTGTAGCTATACATTTATATAGTTGGATAATTCATGGATGTACAATTGTAGGAGTTAAATTAAAAAATTGCCAATAATAATTATATCATTATTGGCAGTGCTTATCTTTGCAACTCAACATGCAATATTTCGAATTTGGACATCTTTCTCTCTCTGAATTCGTAGCTATCTTTCTATATTTTAAAATTATTAGAAAGACATCATCGCTGCATGAGGAAATGCACTTCAGGAAATTAAATACTTTATATTTTCATTTGAATGCCCTAGTAACGAGGTAAAGATCCGTGATGAGTTTTGCCACTCAACACAGATTGCTTCTAGAAATCCAAAGCAGCGAACGGAGTGTCTTAGCACTAACTTGCTACGTGTGGAATACAACGAGAATCTAAAAAAGTAACTAAAACATATAATAAACCCGTTTACCCTACACGTGCAATGAGATGTAGGTAATTAATTGATATATTAGACGGAGATGTTCTTGTAATCATTATTGGGGGCCATTATTGTGTTATTTACTGGTTAAGCCATTTGTACATGGTCTAACTCTATTAATATATAATGTATATATAAATAAAATAAATCAGCTTTACGCTGTATCCCCCATATATCAGGGTAGGCAGAGAGAACTTAGTGTTAAGACACTCCGTTTCTCACTTTACACAAAGGGTGTCGAGTGGTAGAACTCAATACTTCACTTTCCTTCGACAATAGAGCGAAGAAAATAAAAATATTAAACATTTAATTTCCTCGAGTTGGAATCGAACTTACAACCTGTTGCGTTTACAGTCACACTTTTTGCCCCTGCGCCCCGACTGACATTAGATCTGCCTCATGCATGTCAGAAGATAATCACACTTAAAGATCAATCATATTAAAGGAAGGTAATATTATTAAACAGCTTTAGATCTCTTTATTTGTATAAAACAAAACACTTTTTTAGTTTTCATTAAACTCCCGTTTTCACTACAATTTGCCCCGAGTGGAAATCGAATCCACAATATTTGCGTTTACCATATTACTATAGTTATGTAAACTGTGCCACTTTAGTGTAAATGAATATATTAGGTATATGCATTAGCAATGCAATTAAGCGGCCGTACCAAATTGCTATGAATATTCTAACAGGCGATATTACTTAACTCGTGTAAAATTAATTACTTTATGAAATATTTAGCTTTGCTAATGACTTTGTATAGCATTCATATTATTTTACAGTGTATCATTGTTTGAAATCATATTTGTATTGGTAAAAATAGTCCGGGATAGGCTGTCGAGGTTCATTGGTGTTGTGTTCCGCCATTCCATACACAGTGAAAAAAGGAACTGCCCTTCTTTCGCGATCTGTGCCCAACATTGGGCACTGGCCGTAGAAAAGTCCATTTGTTGGGCGCTGTATTCATTTCCGCTATTCAACATACAATGTCTGGAAAGTTGGGTGGAAATTGTAGAATAGAATAACTTAGCAATAGGTTCTCTAGCCTACCTTGCCCTACAAAAAGGAAACTTAGCAAGGAATTATCTTAATTAGCGCTGACTTTTACAAATCCCTTCGAATCATCAATTAATATAAAATGTCAGTGTTGTCAGTCCTACGGGAAGCAATAACAAGCTTATTCTAACAACATGGCAACAATATATCTCACGTTACAACCAAATCCAATTACTTCAAACGTAAATTACGTGTAAACTCGAGCTTTTCTAATCCTGCTTTAATTTAACAATAGAAATGGTCAAAATTGCACAATTTTAAACTTAATGGCAATTATAATAAAGTACAATTTCACTTTATCAACTCTTGTAAAGGTTAAATTATTATTATTTAATTTGCAACTTTAATTATAAAGGAACAAGGTTAGTTTTCACGTGTATGTCCCGTTTAACTCCGCTTAGATATCAGGGGGTCAAGTACGATAGTGACGCAAATAGGAATCAGGATATAGAGTGATGTGCGAAGGAATATATCGATACATCGATGTATAAATGTCAGGTCAGGTCATGATTTAACGTTTGTAATTTTTTATGAAACTGTATTTTAAATGTAAATTACGTTATTCAATAAAATATTCATTAAATTACTCGTTGAGATATTTGTATTTAACTGAACATTATGTTTTTTTGTGTCAAATTATGAAAAAATCACTCGAGGAAACACTTCCATTTACATATTTACAAATGAATTTGAATTTTGAGAATGAAAGTGACCTAAGAAAAATACTTTGCAGCTAGAAAGTGTCACATGAAAAGTGTAGAAACAACAATGAACATATGGAAACGGTCGTCAATACACTATCGTTTAGCGTTTTACGTTGTGTTTTTGTGGACTCCTCATTCAAGAATACCAACAGCTTCAAACATAAAATTGTACAATCAATACATACATAAAATATAATTACAATTTCATCGATAGTTAAAAACACCAGCTCACCTATCACTGGGACAGGGACCGCGCAACTGCAACTGCAGGCGGTCGATCGAGCTGACATTTAAACACCCAGCCCTGATCCCGGCCAGTGGAACTGGAACAAATGAATATATCGAACTGAAGTCTATGTAAAATTAAAATAATCATCCCAGTTTCACGCATTATCCCGTACATAACGGCAGGCAGCGAGAACAGTGTTGAGACACTCCGGTCCTTTTATGATGGTAATTTAAAATTTATTGCTAGAAATTAGAGTACGGAGAAGCTTAACAGAAGGTTTACTGTTACTTTGCGATTCTTACAGTAAATTCAATCTTCTTTATTTGTAATGCAAGTAAGAACTAGCAATACAAATAAAGAAGAAAAAACCGAAAAGTAGAAACTTATAACTGTATAAGTGCAAACGCCCGCAAACTGAAGTTTTATAACTTTTATAACTTGTACATCCGTTGACCTAAAATCCCTACTATAATTAGTACGAAACTCGCGGTGGACGAGACCGACTCGCACTTGATCGTTTATTTTAGTATATTTTTGTAGCTTTAATCTCCCCTAATGAGAATTGAATCCTCAACCGTCAGTCACACACTGTACTAAATATTCATTATAAGAAATCCTTTCAACGAAACAGTATATCAAGTATTAAAATTAATTACATAATATAGTTATTTAGAAAAAGTTAGCGAGGCTAAGGTTATTAGTGCAAAGATTTATATTCAAAAATTTAAAATGTTTCAGTTTTTGTTGAACTTATTTCCATATGAAATCACGCGGCGGTGCTGAATCACTGCATTGCTGACAGTGTATGGTCAAAATATGAAAAAATGTGTGGCGGAAACGATGGACATGGTGCTTTAATCATTTGTGTTTCTTGTGTCAGGATAGCTCACGTTCTTACTCCACACAGAAAGGAAGGAAATACCGAAGTTTGTATCAGTTTGGTTTTGGTTTTGATACCAATACTCTTCAGGAACTTTTGGGATCATCAGGAATTTAATGAGGAAGACTATAGAGTACATCATATCGCGTTAATCGTTTAAACGTACCCGGAATAGGTTCAGGTCACCCTCGGTTCAGGTTCCCTTAAGCACTAAAAGTCACACTCAAAATTGTTGACCATTTGACTACTGAGGCATAGCCACAAGTAAAAAGTTATCTATTATACATTTGTTTTATTTGAAAAAACCCGAATTTTGTCCATTAGTTATTTGAGATAGTTTATTTAGAATTCTTTAAGGTTGCCACTTTATTCCTTTTCTTCTGAAAATGTAATAACCGCCAGTAAATCGCCTTTCAATAACACATTGCTGTTTATTTTAAACGGGTTTCAGAATAATCATTTCCATTTTGTAACGGCCGCTACAAATTGTAGAATAATAACCGCCTACGAGTATGTATTTAATATTTAGGGACCAATTAAATGCTCCCAAGGGAGGTTGTAACTTATTAATGGGTCGGATGGTAATTGTTCTATTTGGCAAATATTTTTAAAATTTATTACTAAGCTAATAGATTTCTTTTTAATTATTTTTTTTCATGTTGTACAAAATAAATCTTGTTAAAGACTTATTTATCGTTATGATATTATTGATATTATGTGTAAAGGACTGACCTCGCCGCGTTTTGCGTTGTTACCAGAGCCAGCAAATGGAAATATTACTTTTCATGAAGTGGAGATCGAACTTACNGTCGATCGAGCTGACATTTAAACACCCAGCCCTGATCCCGGCCAGTGGAACTGGAACAAATGAATATATCAAACTGCAGTCTATGTAAAATAACAAAAAACATCCCATCTTCACGCATTTTCCCGTATATAACGGCAGGCAGCGAGAACAGTGTTGAGACACTCCGGTCCTTTTATGACGCTAATTTAAAATTTATTGCTAGAAATTAGAGTACGGTGAAGCTTAACAGAAGGTTTACTGTATCTTCAAATTACTACAAATATATTATATATATTGTTACAAATATTTGTATGAAATATTGAGTCTAGTACAATTTGAAAAAAAAAGTGCTTTGCAATTTTTACAGTAAATTTAATCTTTTTTATTTGTGAGTGAGAACTAGCAGTACTAATAAAGAAGAAAAAATAAAAAAGTAGAAATATATAACTGTATAAGTGCAAACGCCCGCAAACTGAAGTTTTATAACTTTTATAACTTGTACATCCGTTGACCTAAAATCCCTACTATAATTAGTACGAAACTCGCGGTGGACGAGACCGACTCGCACTTGATCGTTTATTTTAGTATATTTTTGTAGCTTTAATAATAAACCTCCCCTAATGAGAATTGAATCCTCAACCGTCAGTCACTCACTGTACTAAATATTCATTATAAAAAATCCTTTCAACGAAACAGTATATCAAGTATTAAAATTAATTACATAATATTAGTTATTTAGAAAAAGTTAGCAAGGCTAAGGTTATTAGTGCAAAGATTTATATTCAAAAGTTTAAAATGTTTCAGTTTTTGTTGAACTTATTTCCATATGAAATCACGCGGCGGTGCTGAATCACTGCATTGTTGACAATGTGTGGTCAATATATGAAAAAATGTGTGGCGGAAACGATGGACATGGTGCTTTACGCCCAATGTTAATAATGTATCTCCGATCTCCAGTTAACGTTAATCTTGGATTTTTTGACATGTCTATCAAATCACTAACCTGCATGCCGTCCTCCATTTCTGTCTATTTCAATCTATGGTTGCAATTTATGGATTAGGATTGATTATTCACATCGGGCGTTAATCATTTGTGTTTCTCGTGTCAGGATCACGTTCTTACTCCACATAGAAAGGTAGGAAATACGAAGTTTGTATCAGTTTGGTTTTGGTTTTGATATCAATATTCTTCAGGAACTTTTGGGATCATCAGGAATTTAATGAGGAAGACTATAGAGTACATCATATCGCGTTAATCGTTTAAACGTATCCGGAATAGGTTCAGGTCACCCTCGGTTCAGGTTCCCTTAAGCACTAAAAGTCACACTCAAAATTGTTGACCATTTGACTACTGAGGCATAGCCACAAGTAAAAAGTTACCTATTACACATTTGTTTAATTTGAAGAAAACCCGAATTTTGTCCATTAGTTATTTGAGATAGTTTATTTACAATTCTTTAAGGTTGCCATTTTATTCCTTTTCTTCTGAAGATGAAATAACTGCCAGTAAATCGTCTTTCAATAACAAATTGCTGTTTATTTTAAACGGAATTCAGAATAATCATTTCCATTTTGTAACGGCCGCTACAAATTGTAGAATAATAACCGCCTACGAGTATGTATTTAATATTTAGGGACCAATTAAATGCTCCCAAGGGAGGTTGTAACTTATTAATGGGTCGGATGGTAATTGTTCTATTTGGCAAATATTTTTAAAATTTATTACTAAGCTAATAGATTTCTTTTTAATTATTTTTTTTCATGTTGTACAAAATAAATCTTGTTAAAGACTTATTTATCGTTATGATATTATTGATATTATGTGTAAAGGACTGACCTCGCCGCGTTTTGCGTTGTTACCAGAGCCAGCAAATGGAAATATTACTTTTCATGAAGTGGAGATCGAACTTACATTATAAACTTATATAAATATCGAAAAACCAGGTGTACAAGGACCCCTTTAGCTCAGAAAAAAGTAAGCTTCTAACTCAATTCAATCAAAAGATGCCATATTTTGTATGACATTCGCCGCGCAATCGAAATCTTTAGGTTTTTCCCGTACAAATCTGAAAAATGAAAATTTATATTACAGATGAAAACTGTTATAAATGGTAGTTCATTGCATACCTAGTGAGTGTATATGCGACTGCAATCGTAAATTAGTCAACTACAATATAGAAATTAGTGCCAAATCCTTGGTGGTCGAATCCAACTCGCACTTGGCCATTTTTTATTTTAAGTACGCGAACAATGAAATGGAATTTTATATGATTTATGTCAAAATGCAAAGGACTCTCTCTTTGTGCCCCATTTTGTTTACTATTTTGTCACTGTCAAAGGTTATAAAGGATTCAGTAGGGTCGAATAACGTTTGATGTTTGTCATCTGTGGGACTAAGATGATTCAATCGAAAGTGGCATCAATTTGTGTTGAATACTTAATTTGGATTTTTAAATATGTAGACAAAAATCTTTTGAGTAGAGGCCGTCGTGGCGAAGAGGCACAAGCATGGCTGTAAACACGAGGTTTGTGGTTTCGATTCCCGCCCGGGGGAAGTGTATTATTTCAAAGAACAGCCCTTTGTTGTTTTTGTTGAGGCCCTGAACTTTACACGCAATCCGTCAAGCAGTAAAAATTCGGTGGAAAGTGGGAAACGGGGGGTGTTTTAATGGGAACTGGAATGTATATAATATACATGGTTACCAGGTTCCTTCTCTCTACTCCATATTCAAATTATGGGAGCATATTCATTATATTAGTTAAGGTTGCCTGTAAGAAATCACTTACAGTGATAAGGCCGCCTCTGCACTGTATCTAAATTACAAATTTAATTGTATTTTCTTTGTGCAATAAAGTGTTTATATAAAAAAAAAAAATGAATTTACTATACTATTTTGTACTTAAGTACAAATATACTTAAATTGGCCATGTTGCCAATTAAGATTAACAAGCAAATTAAATAACTAATTGATCTGATTTGATGATTTTCATTCTAATTGATTGATTTATTTTCAGATCCTAACTCTGGTGACAAGACAAGGCGTGGCGTGAAGTTCCACCAGTAACGCAATGTCACGTAAATTGGGCGGTACGAAAGGAACTGAGTATCCCAACCTACCCCCATAACCAGGGTCCCTACTGGGATACAGCCTGAAGCTAGAAGAATAATTTTAGCCCCCAAACAATGGTCTAAAGAATTTAATAAGACAATCGGATCTTCCACATAATTCTCTCATTTCTGTATCAATTTTGTAGCTCTCAGGGGTCACGTAATACAGGACGGCTTCGGGCAATAATATTTTATTTTATACAACGTCCGTTTTCATAGACATTGTTTATGTTAAATCTTTATTTGCTTCTAGTTTGTCTATAATATTTGATTTTATATATCTTTTTGTAGCTTCGCGTTGTTTCCCACATGTGGCCGTGTAGGCAGAGGGAATCTGAGAACATAGTGTTAAGACACTACTTTACTACCTTTATGATATAGGTAGACGATAAAAACCTCATTAATTTTTCTACCGCTTTGGTAAGTCAACGTGCAGCGTTCAGTTCCGCCAGTCCCCATAATAGAAATAGTTTTAGGTATAATCATATCATCGTCAGTTAAATACTGTATAAATATTTTTTATTGAAAGAAAAGTATCTAATTCTATTCTAATTCAGGAGAAAAGTGAGACCTGAAATATTTTATTTTTATTAACATGAGATTCCCAGGTTCCCTCCGTCTACCCTGCTATGGGCATTATACAGAAAAAAAAACGAAGAAAACAAACATAAACCAAAGTTACATACTATAATCATCATCACGCCCAATTTGTCACACATTTAGGTAATCCCTACATACAATTTGCAAATGAATAATTTTGCTAAAATACTTGTAGCGGAATTACGGGACACGCAAACTGCTTGTTAGATGATCGATGCGATCGATCCATACTCAAGGCCATATATTATTGTCATTCACTGTTCTCATAGACAAAGTTAGGCCGTAGAGTCCCACCACTCGCCTCGAAATGCCTCGAATGTGAATATGAAATGAGAGTCATGACACCACGTTCACTCTGTCTACTCTGCTATGCGTAATAAAGCGTGAAGATGAAAAATATTTCTTATGTATTATAGTACTTACGTACGTATCTATATATCGCAGAATAAAAAGCAATGTCATCGGTACTTTACCGCATCCCAGCAAATAATTAGCGGACGTTTGCTAATATTTAGTAAATGTAGATCTTCATAGAACATACTAATTATTGATCTAATATCATGACAAAACATCTCACATATAGTACATAAATATATAATAAATTATTATATGATACAGCGTTAATATATAAAAAATATATAATAATTATTATATTATAGTCATATAATTGTGAAGGCTCTAGGTTCGATTCCCATTCGGAAAAACAAGAAAAATCGCGAAGTTGAACTTTGCCAATCTATATATCTAGAGTTGTGGTGCATGTAGTACAGAGTATCTTAACACTAAATTTTCTCTGCCTCTGTGCTATATGCGGGATACAGCGTGAAGCTAAAAAAAATATAAATAATAAATATGTTTTCTATGATTTACAAAGTATTATCTTTACGTTTCTTCTTGTCATGAAACATTCACATTGTCAAATGATTATGACTACTAATCCATGGATTGTATTATACGCTTTTTTGTACACAGCGGCACAATTAGAATCTGGACAGAGTCAAGACACTTTGTTTTACGCTGTCCGGCCAATATTGAAATATTGCGTTAGTGCCAGAACTCAACGTCACGTTTTATCTTGGCAGAATTACAACAATTATGTAAGTATTTAATTTTTTTAACAAACCAACCGTATTTGCAATATGTAAAAAAAATTAAGGCCGTGGCCGCGACATTGTGAGTTATATTCCCACTTGGGGAATGAAATATTTAATATTCATTTCTTCGATCTGTTGATGACTTCCACCACTCAACACGCAATGCCTGAAACTAAAAAAATAACTATTTTTATATTCTATTAAAGGGTCCTGATAAAACTGCAATAAAAATGTAATAAAATATTTCCTCATTCACAATAACATCCATAATGTGCCCCAATTTGCTTCACTATGCCATTTTAGTTTTTCCTAACAATTTAGTATTCTAACGTACTTTCCAAATTACCAAACTTTTCCCTCGTGGATCGACAGCATTGAACCTACGTGACGTGTTTAAGAATGGGACTAATATTGTTTTGTTTCTTTGGATTTGAATTTGAGAACGCTATTGTAGCACAGTAGTTAAGTACCTGATCTAACGTGACGGTTGCGGATGCAGTAATTGTTTGAGAGAAAATTTAATATATGTAACAAGATTGTTTTCATAAAAACTAAAAAAAAAAACTATTTAAGTGAGATTTAAGCTATTACGAGAACAAGCTACACTATTATATTGATTATAAATTCCGGTCCAATCACGCATATAAAAATATTTCTCATATAAGAATAGGAGAGAAGAGGAGGTAACCGGAACTGCAGTCTGAATCCTCCGTAAGGTCCTCTCTATCCTGCTATGTGGGTAACAGTGTTAAAATACATCCGCAATATCATGTGGAAGTGTCGTAATGAGAACAATGGGATCAATCAGAAGATTGTAAACGCAAGGGTTGCGGGTTCACACTCTGTGGAATATATTATTTCTATTTTCTTGCTCTGGTAAGAAGAAAAAGCGCAACGTAGAGTTTCGCCACTCAACACGCACTTCTTGTGTGGAAAAGTGGGAAATGAAGTGTCTTAACACTAGATTCCCTCTGCCTACTCTGCTATAGGTATCGCCAACTATGACTAAGGTAAGTAAAATGATATTTTCCTACAAAATATGAATCAATATTTGATGTAATTCCTTACAAGAGGTTAATGTCACCGACAATAATTGTCATATATATGACAAAAGTACACAGAAATTCCAGTGCATAACACAAATAAAAGACGCGATTTTCAATCTTATGTCTTTGCAATTAGGTTTTAATTTAAATGTAAATAATTGCAAATGTTTTATTCTCATCTCATATATAAGTTGTGTTACAAATTATTACCATTCAGTATTATTACAGTTCTTGAATCAATCAAAATGGGTTCAGTAAAATTGCTTGCTTTCTTCGCGTTTGTGTTATTGATTGAGGTAAATAATCATATTTTTTTGTAACAGAATTTCTTAAGGGCAGGATAGGCAAACAAGACATTCCGCTGTCCTCATTGCGCTTACATTCAAGACATTCTGTTGAGTGCTTGCTCTTGTTACCAGATGAAAGAAATGAAAATAATTGATTGCTCCAAGCGGAAATTCTCCTCACTATGTGGACGTTTAGAGTAAACACTGTGCCGCTACGCCACGACGGCCTCTCTTTATTTGCTACATTTATTTCAACTGTATTAATTTCTCGATTCGGGGGACAGTAAAGAACAGAGTGTCTTGACACTAACATTCTGCCTACTCGAAGCTAATCCGTAACAACAATAAGGTCATACAAAAACGTAGTAGCTCATTAAGTATTCTTATATTTCAGATCGTTTCCAGTCACTGGATCGGCGGTTATGGTTTTCCTCCGCCTCCTATCGTCGTTGGCGGATTTGGAGGTTTCGGTTACGGTGGATACAGAGGTTTCGGTCCACATTACGGGGGTTTTGGAGGAGGTTTCTATAGGAACGTGGGGTTTGGACTTCCGCCGCCGCCTCCTCCTTTCTTTGGATAGATCTTTTGAACAAAAAACTAGCGATCCAAATATCATTGCTAAATTATACAATTTCATTACATAAATGGTATGTTGTGTTGATGTTATCAGAATACGAAAGTAATTCAGATTAGTAAATAAATAAGTGTGTAGAACAAGCGAGCGAAGCCGCGAGCCGTTCGGTGGTTTATAATGTAAGACTAAATAATTTTAAGTGAAGATATCTATGATTTTGAAAAAAAAATGAAATGATTTTGGCGAATTTATTTATGTCGAAGTGAAGTCATATCGTGATTTTTGTATCTAAAAAACAAAGATAACAATATTGTTCTGTAGAATATGTGATAATTATTGTGATAATAAAATATGCTATTATTGCAAAATGTATATTTTTCCCATGGTTTCACCGATAAAAATGCTGTTTTCACTATTATATTTTGACTTAATTTTTAGTGTTTATTTTTTATTTTCATTTTCATCCCTTATTTCCCCTCCATGTCGATGATGTCACGATCAGAGCTAGACTACATATTAATAAAGGAAAAAAAATATGTTTTTTCTTTATTTAAATAGGGGATAAATAAATAAAAAAAATCCATTGCTGACATGATTTGTATATTATAACACATATTATATTTAATAAGTAATAATTGTAACACCAGATCTTACATTTAACAACGTACAGTAAACTTTTAACTTTCAACCGGGTATCTATTACTACGAAGCGTTTAGGCCATTTTCAGACGAATCTGAAAAGATTGAAAAGAAAGATATTTAATATCTTCAACAGTTTTTTTATAATTTTTGGCAGAAAATATATGATTTTTATTATTTAAATTTTAAAATTTAAATTTAAATTTATAAGAAAATACTTAGACACCATCAGACTTATGCTACACTTAGGAGAAACGGTGATATGCATAATATTTTTTGTTCTAGACTAAAAAGTAGGTATATATTAAAAAAAGTTATATTATATTATGATATGTTTCCTAGGCACCTAGATCTTAAATTTTAATAGTAAAATTAAGCAAAAACCTTACACTATAATGCCTAATATAACATCAATAATTTTTATAATCTATATAAATGCCTCAGCCAATGATATGTTTTAGTTTCGATAATGAAGTTATACGACTAAGTTAAATATTAAAGATTAAACATTTTAAAATTTCTAATTTTAATAACACTCATAAGATTTACTTAACGCTAAAACTACACACAGTATTTTTTAGTAAAAACTAAAATTCACATTCTTCTACACACTTTTTTTTATTTGTCTTTTTTTATGAATTTATTGAAATTAAAGAACAACTCGGTAACCATTATTCGAAGCGATTATTTCTGTTATTTTTTTAAGTCATCGTCGTTACAAAAAAGAAAAAAAATCATATACATATATGCAAAAGTATTTAACTTGTCAATCTAGTAACTAATATTTTCTTTAATACATATTAAATAATTGAACCTAATTTTAAAACAAACAACATTTCTTTTGTATACAATAAACTCATCAAAACGACAATAATAATGTCAAAGCCCTAAAAAAATTAAAAATAAAAATAAACTTTTTTTAACATTTAATGCATTCTATATACGCCAATCCTCTTCTCGCCGGCAGTGTGCTGTACAATCTCGCGGATCTGGTCGGTGGCCACTGGCCCGATGCACACGAGGGGCTCCTTGAAGTAGCCGCAGCTCTGGAAAATAAATTATAACTTAATACGGTTTTATTTAAAGTTAGTTAAATTCATTTAGCATCACGCTGTATCCCGCAAATAGCAGGCTAGGCAAAAAGTTTTGAGTCGATAAATAAGAAGTATTTGATTATTGTTCTACCTTTCGTGGTTTCTGGCGATGTCTACGTTGCATGATGCAGCAGAGCCCGCGGGTGATGTCGCATTCGCTGGATGAGGCGCAGTCCTCGTTGTATTGCTTGTGGCCGGCAGACGGGGGACGACAGACGTGCATTTCACCTAGAGTTAGGATTATGAAGATTATTGATTCAAATACCTAGTAAGTATCTGTACCCTGACAGAAATATATACAATATACATACTCACTATCAAAAACTATCGAACCAATTTTAGTCAAATTTGGTCAGTGCCTGTTGGATCAAGAAGACATCCTTTCTATTTAATTCAAATAATGTGATATTACTTAGAGTTTCTGAGAAATTTATGAACAAACGTACGTACGTAGAAAATGTACAAATACGTAAAATTTAAAAACGGGATTCAGAAGCCCCAATTCCAACCATATTACATAGACATACATATAGGTCAACGTCTTTTTTTAAAAACCGTTAAAAATGGAAAAATAACCATAAAGTAAAATTTGAAACTATTTTGTTTAAAAATTTCAACTCAAACTCTGTGAATTAAAAATTCTCGAATTGTTGTTTTCTCGAATTGTTGTTTTTTGTCGCCAGTAATTTTGTTTGGCTGAAATTTAAGATGTGGTATAGAAAATCCATTTCTTTCCGTTCCCGTAGTCATTTCGAGAAATTTTCCCTTTGTGCTCCCTCCCGCCCTACATGTCCTAATCAAAATTCAACGTCTAAGTCCACCAGTTTTGTTTGTGCTTTCTCTGTCAGTCAGGGACAGAAGAGTTTTATAGATAATGATATTTACCAGAAAAAAAAATATATAATAATATAAACTATTGTGGTACAATATTTCATAAACATTTTTTTTTATAATATTGTTTACATTTCAAACAGATTTTCATGTGAACATCTCCATGGCACGTCAAAACTTCAGTGAAACGAAGATAAATGATCAAAGGCACTCCCTATTTCCATTTATCTTGAGATATTCTTAAAAGGATTCACTTTGGAAAAGGGTAAAATACGAATGAAAATAGTAATGTTACGTTTGGGAATATTGTATAGGAAAATGTACTAAAATTACACATTTGCCAAGTATCTAAAGGTTAAGGGCGTCGTATATGATGGTCTACTTACTATAAAGGATGAATGATGATGATGAGAAAAAAAGACATTATAAAGAAATTAGAATTATGGGTTATGGGTTTATGGGTTTTATCTCCATTCGAAGGAAATATCATATTTAAGTTATTTTCCTTTCTCTAGTTTGGAATTGGGATTGATTGGATATAAAAAAGGTGTAGTAATAATATTCAATTTCAACCAATTTTATTGTTCACGTTCCCTTTTAATCAGTTAAAGCTAAAAAAAGAACTATAGTATTTTAATAAAAAATGGAATGATATCTAACTTGAAAACTAACCTAACTAAAGAAAAAACAGTATAAATGCTAAAATGTGTAAAATATTCTTACCTGGCACAACTTCTTCGCAGACGAGTCCGGCGTCACATTGGTTCTCGCGGTTACACATTTCACCTAGTTTTCTAGCAGCAAACGCCGGAAGACAACGCCCTCCATCCTCTGAAACAAAATTCATATTTAAAAATTTATAAAAATTGGAGCGCTTTGAAACGAGGCTCAAACCCACGTCTCTTGGAAACATAAAAAAAGTTTTAATGTTTTATCCCGCTTTGTGTAAATTCGTGTACATGTGATCTTTTGAGCTTCATGCTTTATCTCGCATATAGCAGGGTAGGCAGAGATAACCTACTTATCTCTTCTTTTTCAATTCTACTTTTATGTCGCTGCCTGTTCAGTGGTAGATTTCCCCCCGCTCCTTGTAATTGGTATTTAAAGTGTCGTCCCACTGCGCCATGATGGTTTCAAAATAGTGACTAATCATTATTTTTCATTATACATAATTATTTTCGTTGTCAGTCCAACAGTTGACACTTCATTTGCCTAAACGGGAGTGGCTTCTTGATGGGTGCCATTAGATTAATTACACTTTATATTTATTACTTTGTGATATGTTTGTTTAAGAAGCCTGGTAGTTTAGTTACTTAATTTTTTAAATTTTCTAATATAAAGGTGAAATCTTCTAATAATCTTGGATGAATCTGGAAAGTTCTTTTTTTAAATTAATACAAAATGACTGTAAAACTTATAGTCTTCTTACTCTGGGCGATAAACTAATTGTAAGTCTATGGGAAATGCCAAATACATTTTGATTTCGCGGCAAATAAAATTGACAGACTTAAGTTTGCGGGCGTATGCAGTCATTTTGTATGAAACGAACTACCAATATAACTTTGTAGTGTTTTTTTTCTATGAAATATATACATTTTATACACTTTCATTCTCCATTTTCTGCCGAATTCGAGAGGTATTCTTATTAACTGGCAATCATTCAACTATTGACAAATAAATTCAACGCCATGCTTTTTGTTGTTACCGGATGAGAAGGAACATATAAGTATGTATAATATAAATATAACTAGATATAATAAGTAACATTCATATTTTCCCTAAGCTGAAAAGGCTACGTGTTTAATTATTATTTATTTCATATTTTTTAATTTAAAACTCACGCCATTTTATACTCCACTAGCTAAAACCATAATTGCCAAGGCCCTAGACGTCGTGTTGAGTGTTCTCACGAAATGGCAAAAGTTACGACGAGACGGCATGAAGAGGTATGAAACTTTAATGCTATATTTCAAGACATTTTTTTTTTAAAGTAAAATCAGTAAAAAATGTCTGCTTGTATCTACTACTTTAGATTAATTGTATTTTCTCATTCGGATAGACTATGCGCGGCGTTAGGATCCGCTAGTCAACACACTAATGTTATACTTAATTTAACTCCAATTGCATTGCATAGCAGTGTAGGCAGAGGGACCGAGTGTTAAAACACTTTGTTTCCTATATTCCCCCAAATTTTCAGACGTTGCGTGTAGATAGACAGATCTCAGACGCGCTTCATGTAAAAATGAAAATAGATACAAATATTCACTTCCCCCGGCAGGCATCGAACCCACGACTGGTGCGTTGACAGGTAAATGTTCTTCTACGCGATTGCTGTTGGCGGTATATAATTAATTAACGATAAATATTTTTTGTTCTTGTTAGAATCGAATCCGAGACCACCACGCCCATAGCATGTTATAACGATTCAAATGACCTACACTGTTAACAGTTGCTAATAATGAATTAAAAATAAAGTTGACATTAAACTTGCAAAGCCAAATTAGCATTTAGAACCGCTTTAGCATGTTTCAGTAGAAGTACAGGAAAATGCAATCTTAGTTCACGTTAATCCTATATTAAAATGTATGCTATACTTTTTTCATAGTTACCTATTGTAAAACTTTTTACGATTTATTGCTAAATTAATTTTAAGGCGTCGTGGCGCATCAGCTAATTTAAATAAATTATAGGTTCATGTGGGCATCGAACCCATACCCGACGTGTGAGTCACACAGTCAGACGCTGTCCTACTACGCCACGATATTTAAATTCATCATCATCAGCCTGTCCTCATCATTGCTAAGCGTATGCCTCCCCAATGGCACGCCGTTTTCGATCGATATCGATCTCTGGCTTTTGGCATCCATTCGGTGCCAACTTGCCTAAGTTGTCACCCTGCCTAGCTGGACGACGTCTTACACTACGCTTGCCGAGGATCCGTGAGAGAGAGGGAGAGACCGAGAGAGCGTATTTACTAGTTAATCAAGTTACTAGTAAATAGTTCAACAAGCAATAATTAATTAATACTAGATTCCCGCTGTCTTCACTATTATATGCAGGTAAAAAGCTAAAAAGTATTAACTTACCTGTCTCTAAACACATGAGTCCACGGCAGCAGTCGCCATTAGTGATACAGGGTGCGCTGTAGCAGTGGGTGTCATCAGCATCCACAATTCGGTTGCCTTCCAACGCCTCTGCGTAAATCTCTTCGGGTTCCACCTATTACAAAAAGGATATTATATAAAAATAAATATTTAGTTTTTTAGCTTTACATTGTATTCCGTATATGGCCCGGGCAGACAGATATCCCGTAGGGAGAACTTGGGATGCTATGTTTCCATTAAGACGCTTCCGTTTCCCATTTTCCAACAAATCCTGCAGATACNATTAACTTACCTGTCTCTAAACACATGAGTCCGCGGCAGCAGTCGCCGTTAGTGATACAGGGTGCGCTATAGCAGTGGGTGTCATCAGCATCCTCAATTCGGTTGCCTTCCAATGCCTCTGCGTAAATCTCTTCGGGTTCCACCTATTACAAAAAGGATATTATATAAAAATAAATATTTAGTTTTTTAGCTTTACATTGTATTCCGTATATGGCCCGGGCAGACAGATATCCCGTAGGGAGAACTTGGGATGCTATGTTTCCATTAAGACGCTTCCGTTTCCCATTTTCCAACAAATCCTGCAGATACTGCGTGTTGAGTACCGGAATTTCCACTGAACTGAGCATTTTAGTGAAATGAAAATATTAAATATTAAATTTGCTCGAGCGGAAATCAAACCCACAACCTGTCGCGTTTACAATCCCACGCTTGTTTCCTTTCCCTTAAAAATATTAATAAACGCAACGCAAAACGCTGCACAATGTCTCCAGAATTCAGCAGGAAATGGGGAACGGAGTGTCCTAACACTAGGTTCCCTCTGCCTACCCTGCTGTCTGTGGGATAGAGCGTGAAGCTGATTTAAGAAACAAGACAGCATCAAATCTAAAAGTAGAGTGAACATATTATCCAAATGCCTCACAATGATTTTAATAAATAATAAATAGGAATAGTCCTACAAAATGTTCTAATAGAGAGCCTAGTAGGTATTTAGTATTTAATATTCCGGGCGGTGTGTGGAGAACTGTAAAATCGATAACGGCATTATAATAACAGCGCCGCTTTATTCGAACCTTTCTGTACAGAATACTGCAAAACAATATATTTACGTATAAAAAGAATATTTCTTTTTAGCATCATCCTGTATTGAAATTCTAAAAATAATCTCATAAAAATTTGGTGCTTATTTGAAACGTTCACTTGTATTGTATGGTAATTTACTTCTTTCTTAGTTAATTGCTCGGGAAAATTTTGAAACGTGATCAAAGCGAGTCCCTTTGCTATTTCAGTTCTAAAATATAATATTAATTAAAGCTTTATGAAGAAGTTATATAATGATATATTTGTTACATTTTTTTTCGATGAGGTAGGTACAGCGTGCAGCTAAAAGAAACAAAAAATGAAATATTTTTTATTAGTAAATATAAGGCATTTTGTGTTAATACACCTTTTTATAATTTAGACTTTTATGCTAAAATTATAAAGTTAAGGAGTATGTTTGCTTGAGCGCACTTATACCAGAAACTAGTAGTCAACCGGGTAGGGAGGTAGACGTGTTAAGGTACTCCGTTCCTTACTTATCGCCGAATTTTATAGACATTGCTTGTTGAGTGACGTAAATCACCGGCGGGCTTTGTCTACCAGGGAAGAAGAATAAAAAAAATATTTATATACAATCATATCCTCGAGTTGGAACCGACCCCAAAACCATCGCATCTACAATCAGACGTTGTCACTCCACTACAGCCTGTAAATTTAAATTTCCCTCTAAATCAATATCGTACGTCATCGAAATGTCACTAGACAAATGTTAAATGGACTAGAAGTGACCTTTCCGAGCCAAGCGACGTTCAGATTATTGAAAGTGATAGCTTGGAAATGTAACAACAGAACAGGTGAACGGACGAACACAATTTTTTATTAAAAAACGTTTTACCTGGTCAAAAACGAATACCTAACTGAGCCAATATTTATAATGCGCTCTTAACTGTAAGATAGATTTTTGAATGGAAACGACATCTCAAGATCGATCTCAGAGTAAAGAGCTCTTAGATCGATCTAAACAATTAACATAATATTATATAGACTTCCTCGATAAAAGGAATGACTTCAAAAGAATGTTTCAATTTGAATTTTATTTTAATGTTCCAATAGTTCTTGAGAATCACGCTTATGAGTAGACAAAGATAAGTGCCAATACTCTCCGTTATCATCTTCCACTTGGGGAGAAATAAATATTTTCATTTCCTCTCTCTGTTACAAGGCATAGCGCGGCGATACACTCCGGCAATCAACACAAAATATCTTAAAAATTTTGCGGTGAGATCTCTCTGCCTATCCTGCTATATCCGGGGTACAGCGTGAAGCTAAAAATACTATTTATGACGTCTATATGTATTATATATGTATTAAGAAACATATACTTATAATATATGTACATATATTCCTTTCAGAGAGCATAAATCTACCTTCATTTGAACGTAACAACATTGTGATTGAAAAACATCGATGTTTCTGACATTCGATAAATTGACAGAAAACGAATTGGAATCTGTTCTATATGAATTTATGTGTGATTTAAGAAATGTTTATTTTTCCTATTTAGATTGTCTATTTTTTTATTTACTAGACACATTTTCTGCTAAATTAGCTTTTGCTGTCGTTTTTTCTATTATGTTCTCAAAGAAAAAGCCCACGAGTACGAAGATATGTATGTATGTCCTCAATTATAGTTTTTACGTAAACTTCAACTATTTTTTTTTCTTAACTGCTATTTGTAGACACAAGGAACCTGGGAATCTAGTGTTAGAGCACTCCGTTTCCACTAAATAAAAATATGTGTATAAATAAATACTAGAAGGTAGGCAAAAACTCGGTAAAAGCTTTGTACTTTGTTCAAGCAAAATAACCGCACCAAAGCTATCAACAACATGTGCGGTACAACATTTTAATGTAGTTCCTGAAACTTCGCCGCTTTCGCTGAAAACTTTTATGTACAATTTTAGTTTTATAGTGTGTTTTACAAACGAGGTGCTTTTTTATTTTAATCTTTGGGTGGCGTCATTTTTAAACACGCTTTTTGATATTGATAGTAAAGTAAATGTTTTATATAATAGTAAAATAAATAATATATCTATGTAAGGCCATTCTACTATGTGCAGGAGCAGCGTGCAGCGAAAAAATGTATAATATTTTATTTCAGTAGTACAAGTACTCGGAAAAATACTTGTAAATAAAAAACCGGAAATGTCTTAACATAAGATATATTTGTCTTACTTACCTTACAAAAAACAATTAAATCGCTGAATAAAAACCTAAATATCACGTGGCCATTTGCCAGAATATTATTATTTACTCTCTATGTTGAAATCTTTCTATATTTTTTTAAAATCATAAGAAATACGGCTCTGACCCAAGACAATCAAAGTGATGTGCAATAAACAAATTATTATCGAACTACGGGAAAATTGGCCAGGCGGCCACGACTCGTTAACCTTACTGTATATGGGGGATTGTTTCAGAATGAAACTTACCTGTCCATAAGGATAATGACGGTAGGGAGACCTCCCATACCCCAAATTCGCCAGCATATCAGAGCTGAACCGGTTGAACAGTCCTCCCCACGCGTGGGCGGAGCTCAGGCAGGCGATGAGGAGTAACGCACTGGCAGCCATTTTGATCCTTAGATAATAAAAGATTTGATTATATTAAATATCCAAATTTCTCTGTTTTCTGTCTTGGAAATGTAATAAGATCGCTACTTAAGAAAGAAGCTACTTAATTAAATTTATAATCGATATACTCGTATGAACATGTAAACGAAGAATTATTTTCCGGTTACGGTAAAAACAGCCCTTCATGTACATATATTTAAATAAGAAACTTATTATTCAGGCCGACGTAGCGCAGGGGCTCAAGCGTGTAACTGTAAATGTTACGCTTGTAGGTTCGATTCTCACTCGGGGGCGTGAAATATTTAATATTTTCAATTCCTCGCTCTGGTAACAAGGCAAACCGTGGCGTTTAGTTCCGCCAGTCAATACGAGATACCTCGAGATTTCGGTCCAAAATCTTAATGGAAACGGGTATCTTAATACGGAGGGATACAGCTAAGTGAAAAAAAAAGGTTTTAGTACCCTCGTTGGCTAATTCTAGTTTTGTTTGATCATGCTTCTATGTCACAACTTTTGCGAATTTGCTAGCAAAGTTGGAAGTAAAAGTAATAATGAGATAAAGAAGTTTAGAAAGAAATCTAATTTGGTCCCCAAATAATCTGTTTCAGAACTGACTACAGGCATCTTCTATAAGTTTTTGGGCTATCCTAGCGCAGTGGCATAGCGTTTGTCCGTAAAGGTTCGATTCGTATACAGGAATATATATTTTTTAAAACGCGGCGTTGACTTTCCCCGCTCAACACGCAATATCTTCAGAATTTGTCGGCAAGTGGGGAACGGAATGTCTTAACACAAGGTTCCCTCTGGCTTTTGCTTTTGCTGTGTCCAGAATACAAAATGAAGCCCAAAAAAAAAACAAATAAAAAATATAACTCGTAAATTGTAAGTTATACCTATTAAAGTCACAAAATTTCCAACAACTTTCCCCAAAAAAAAATCCAATTAGGAAGATGAATTTCAATTGAAGGTCTATAGAGTCTTCAAAAAATCCTGAGCGCACAAATTCTTTTTGTAAGTATTCCTGTTATCAAGTTGAATATTAATTGCCGCCTCGGGCGGTTTAATACAAACGGCTTCGAAGTCTCTTTCTGAATATCCTACTCAGAACCCACGTAATAAAGTAAATACTTTACCGATTTTACGGAAAAGAGTTCTTCATTTGTTTCAATTTATGATTTCTATAAGAAACGCCATGATTCTGGGTTCTATTCGTGTTTGGGGTAATAGAATATTTTCAAATCCTCGCTTTAATAACATTGCAAGGCGCGGTGTTGAGTTCCGCCACTTTACGTGCGACTTACGCGCAAAGTTACGACACTTGAACAGTGCGTGGGGAATGGAGTGTCTTAACCCTACATGATAGAGCGGAAATTAAAAAAAAAAATGGATTGATCGATTGAAAATGTTTATATCGATAGAGTTCAGATAAAAATGTTCTTATTGTGAGACTACAATATTGTTACCTTTGAAAATTTTCTAACAATTTCTAATATAGAAAAATAAATAAGTGTATATAATACTAGGGGCCTTGAAATATTTAGTATTTTTACTTTCCCGCTCAGGTAACAAGGCAAAGAATGACGTTGAATTCGGGCACTCACCGCTATGCCTCAAGAATTCGAAGAATAAAAAAAATTATATTAAATTTTTATAAATAAAATTAGACGTTCAATACCCCGCAATTGGGACTTATTTAGCACGCGATGTTAGTATTAATTACGCTCTGGGTGAAATAAAAAAAAAGCTGATAAAAAAGATATACGGAAAATTTACGGTAAAATATAGAAAAACCAAAAAAGAATAATCGAGGTACCTAAAATATGCTTATATGAATTACTCTAGATCTAGTAATATACTTTAGGTGGGTATAGGTAGGAAAAGGGAATCTTAGTTAAGACACTCTGTTAGTAATACTCTTCTTAGTTTTCTAGACATTAAACGTAGAGTGGCGGAACTTAATGCCACGCTTTGTCTTGTTACCAGAACTAAGAAATGAAAATAATTGAATCCCAATCAAAATAATAAATGAAAATAATTGATTGGAAATCGAACTTATAACAGTCGCATTTACAATCGGACACTGGCCGTTGTGCCACCACGGCCTCTAGATCGAATATTAAAAGATTATTTTATTTAAAACATGAAATAACTATCAAAGGAAATTATTATTCAATCAAATATATTTGAAAAATTTTGACATTATAATAGAGAAGAAGTAAGAAAAATGTAAAACAACGGCTTTTCGTTTTTTCCCTTCCCTTTTTTCCCCTTAACAGAGTAGAACGTAAAATAAAGACACTCCGTTCCCAACCGCCTTACTTTGCGTGTTGATTGGCAGATTTTAACGCCGCTCTTTGTCCACTACGGCGGAGAAATTAAAATAATTCAAATATATTCGTTCTCCCGAGTGTCCATATAATGTGCCACTGCTTCACATTCATATAAAAAAACTTTCGGAAAGTTTTTAGTTTAAATTTAATATGTTTTAAAGTGTTGTTAATATCGCCGTTTTGATGTTTTGAGAGTGAAGAGACACAACTCACATATTACAATTTTAGAGACAATAAACAAAAAAATATAATTTGTATAATCTATAATCAATGAATTAAAAAGTATTTTTTTATAAGATTTTTCTTTTATTTTGTGTAACCGTTCTAATTTATTTTCCATTGTCTCGAAATTCTTAAGATATAGGATAGCTCTCTTCACTTCCAAGGCGACACTTACATATATACATATATACAGACATATATGATATATTCTAGACAGGAAGAAGGGTAGCTTACCTGTTCGTCGTCTGGCCGCTACTGAGTGTAGTTACCGAATGAGATCCATACCAGCGCCCTCAATGCGCATGGCTCAGGGAGTGGGCAGAGAGACGCGTCCATACTTGCAGGTTTATAAAGCTATACAATACTTTATTATTATATATTTATATTTTTTAAAAGTTCCTAGTTTCTTGATCTTGAACATGATGAAGTCTTAAGGATCAGATCTAAGAAGTAGTCATTTATAAATTAATTCGATGGAATTTTTCAATTCAATCGTATGGAGAGCAGGTAAGTTAATATTTATTTCCAGCAAATATAAGGCAACAGTTTTGAGCTCCACCACTCAATACAAGAAATGTCTCGAAAATTGGGCGAAATGTAGAGAACAAATTATGCATTGCTCATTGCATCATCAGATTGCGAGTTGCAGGCATGGGTCACCCTCACCGATCCGAAAGAAGGATGTGGAATTAATGGTCTAAGCCTACATGTGAATAAGTCAAAGATTTTGGTATTTGAAGTTCTAATATTTTTAGTAGATACAAAATGAACGTGGAAAGGCGTATTTATACCGGTAATAGAGTCATGTCATTGTCAACGTCAGCATAGCCTCACGTTTAGCCGTACGCAAAGCAGTACTGATACAGACGGTTTTATAGCGAAGAAGAATTAAAGAAAGATAAATGCTGTGGAGATCTCTTCGTAGTTCAGTTTAGTTAATTGTATTATTCTATACATGTCGTATTAATTGGTGGAACTTAATGCCGCGCTTTTTTTAAGAATATTGTTATTTTTTCTAAAAACTTAGCCGTCGTGTCTTAAACGTAATCTGACAATATAACGTGGCCTTACCATCCCTTTTAAACAAACACGTTAAAAACAATTTCCGGTCTTTTCTGTTTAATCTTCTAATAAATAATTATTTCGCGAATAATTTTAAGGCAAATAGTGATTATAGGATTGTAAATTTGAAAATTTAAGCATAATTCATAAGTAAAGTTATTGAATTGATTATGTCGTTGTGGCCCAGATGAGCTATGCTATGCTTATAGCTTCGATGGTCATAGGTTCAAATCCTATAAAAAAACTATATAGAGCTTTTCCTTAACAGAGTGACAGACAACGCACAGATAAAATTATTGAACTTAAAAAGTTGATAATTGATAAGTAAATCTTTGTAAAAAAAATTCTCGATATTGATACAGTAACGCAAGTAATTTATCGTTCGGTATATAAATAATCTTCTAGAAGACAAAGTTAATATTTTTTTACGTTTGTTATCAATATAAAAAATGCGATGATTTTAATAGTTTACGAGTACAAACATCATTTTTTACTATATTTTTTAATAGAACGATATTTTTTTTATATGCTCGACTCTCTTTGTAATTCACATTTATAACACTCTCCACAAAACAATGCTGCGGTTATTAAAAGAGAAAATTAAAAATCTATACAGACTGTATAGGCTTTTAAATTTTCCGCAACAAAGGAACTCTACAACGCATAATTTTCAATTACAGTTTATTTTTCTGCTCTGCTGCTTTTAATTTTGGCAACATTATTTCTTTTCGTTTTATATAAGCAAAAAGAACATAATATTATATTTAAAAGCTTGCGGCGTTGGGTTCCGCCAGTCAACACAATGTCTCGAGAACTCTGCGGATATTGAGAACGGATGTGTCTTAATGAAGTCTTAACGCAATAGTTGTAGGTTCGATTTCTAGTCAGGAAATATTTATTATTATTATTTTAGCTACTATAGGAAGATAAAATGCGAAGTTAAATTCTGCTATCTACAAGCAATGTCTAGAATTCTCACTGAAANCGAATGAGATCCATACCAGCGCCCTCAATGCGCATGGCTCAGGAAGTGGGCAGAGAGACGCATTCATACTTGCAGTTTTATAAGGCTATACAATATTTTATTAATATATATTTATTTTTTTAAAAGTTTCTAATTTCTTAATCTTGAACATGATGAATTCTCAAGGATCAGATCTAAGAAGTAGTCATTTATAAATTATTTCGATGGAATTTTTCAATTCGATCCTATGGAAAGCATGTAAATTATGACAGTTTTAAGCTCCACCACTCAAGAACTCTATCACTCAACAAGAAATGTTTCGAAAATTGGGCGAAATGTAGAGAACAAATGCATCATCAGATTGCGAGTTGCAGGCATGGATCACCTTCACCGATCCGAAAGAAGGATGTGGAATTAATGGTCTAAGCCTAAATGTGAGTAAGTCAAAGGTTCTGGTATTTGAAGTTCTAGTATTTTTAGTAGATACTGAAGATACAAAATGGACGTGGAAAGGCGTATTGCTACCGGTAATAGAGTCATGTGGTTGTCAACGTCAGCATAGCCTCATGTTTAGCCGTACGCAAAGCAATATTGATACAGACGGTTTTATAGCAAAGAAGAATTAAAGAAAGATGAATGCTGTGGAGATCTCTTTGTAGTTCAGTTTAGTTAATTGTATTATTTTATATATATATATATATATATATTGCGTATTAAGTGTAAAAAACTTAGCCGTCGCGACTTAAACGCAATCTGACAATATAACGTGGCCTTATCATCCCTTTTAAACAAACACGTTAAAAACAATTTCCGGTCTTTTCTGTTTAATATTCTAATAAATAATTATTTCGCGAATAATTTTAAGGCAAATAGTGATTATAGGATTGTAAATTTGAAAATTTAAGCATAATTCATAAGTAAAGTTATTGAATTGATTATGTCGTTGTGGCCCAGATGAGCTATGCTATGCTTATAGCTTCGATGGTCATAGGTTCAAATCCTATAAAAAAACTATATAGAGCTTTTCCTTAACAGAGTGACAGACAACGCACAGATAAAATTATTGAACTTAAAAAGTTGATAATTGATAAGTAAATCTTTGTAAAAAAAATTCTCGATATTGATACAGTAACGCAAGTAATTTATCGTTCGGTATATAAATAATCTTCTAGAAGACAAAGTTAATATTTTTTTACGTTTGTTATCAATATAAAAAATGCGATGATTTTAATAGTTTACGAGTACAAACATCATTTTTTACTATATTTTTTAATAGAACGATATTTTTTTTATATGCTCGACTCTCTTTGTAATTCACATTTATAACACTCTCCACAAAACAATGCTGCGGTTATTAAAAGAGAAAATTAAAAATCTATACAGACTGTATAGGCTTTTAAATTTTCCGCAACAAAGGAACTCTACAACGCATAATTTTCAATTACAGTTTATTTTTCTGCTCTGCTGCTTTTAATTTTGGCAACATTATTTCTTTTCGTTTTATATAAGCAAAAAGAACATAATATTATATTTAAAAGCTTGCGGCGTTGGGTTCCGCCAGTCAACACAATGTCTCGAGAACTCTGCGGATATTGAGAACGGATGTGTCTTAATGAAGTCTTAACGCAATAGTTGTAGGTTCGATTTCTAGTCAGGAAATATTTATTATTATTATTTTAGCTACTATAGGAAGATAAAATGCGAAGTTAAATTCTGCTATCTACAAGCAATGTCTAGAATTCTCACTGAAAATGGAGATGGGATGTTTTGGCGATCTCTATCTCGTTAAATGCGTAATAATAAGTAAAGATAAAAGACAATAGTAAAAAAATATATTCATTCGAGTAATATAAACTATTTTATTGATTACAACCTGTCAATAGGAAGATATATAATATGCGTTTTGCGTTTTAGAAGAAATTTTATGTAGGGTGACAACCCGTGACAGCGTATAGAGGATAAATAATAAAGTATTATTATTATTCCCAATTATCTCTATTATTCCCAATTATCTCTATTATTCTAAAAACGGAATGTATTAACACTTTGTTTTAGGCCGTCGCGTCGTGGAGCAGCGTAACGCGTTTTTAACGTTTTATCTTGCCACCACTGCTCCATCATTCAACACTAAATGTCTGGATTGACATTTGATAAGAAAGCGGTGAAGAGAATACTCTTACACTGGGTTCTCTTGGCCTACTATGATGGGATAGACAGACACATACAGAGGAATTTGGTGTTAAGACTTTAAGAGTCCACTTTCCTCCGAACTTTCGATGTATTTTGTGTTGAGGTTTAACTCAACGCTCTCCTGCCTTGTTACCAGAGTGAGAAAATAAAAATATAAGTAATAATAAATTTTACTGAGTAGTACTAATATTTTATAAATTTTCTTTCAAATAATGAATGGAACTCATTGTTCTTGACTTGTATTGTAATTTAGTATACGTCAATGAATTTTGAAATTAATTAAAGTATTTCATTGTTTCTAATAATTGAAATATAGAAAGTTATGCTTATATTTTTCCACAGACGCTTTTGTTCTATTATCATAGTATATTTAAGTATATTAATTAGTTAAATATAAAAAAACGGAATTACGATTATTATTATTTTTAACTTAAAGTTACACCAAAAATAATAATAATAAAGTGCGGCGTTAAGTTCCGTCTTGACTATTTTTTTTCTGCCGATCCTGCTGAATGCACGAGACAGCAAAAATTGAAGTAATTGTTGATTTATAGGGTAGTTGACCAACAGGGTAGATATATTTTCTTTTTAGTGTCTGTTCTAGCGCTGTGGATTCAATTTCCATTCGGATCAATAGTTATACCTAATTAAATTATTTTTATTCCGGCACTCAGCTACATTATTAGTGACATGAGGAACGGAATGTCTTAACACTAAGTTCCCTCTATCTATCCTGCTATGGGGGAAAATATATGAAGCTTCTTTTCATATATTATTCTCTGTAAACTAAAAATAACATTGTCACCCTGAAAATGAATGAGCACTTTACCCCTATGACGTCATTCATTCATTGATCGCTCGTTCACGGTCCGACGCCATCCCCACACATCGGCTAAGGCCTACACTTTGAGTGAATTGCTTTTATTTTTCTATTTATATAACTTTGACCTTCGTTATTACTTAATATAGGATAAGTTACTTTAATAAACAATTTCTATTAATATAACTTAGCAGACTTTTATAGATTAGCTTACTTGATAAAGTTGATTATACCGTCATGGTGGAGGGGGCAGCGTGAGACTGTAAACGTGTTTGAGGGTTCGATTCTCTCTTGGGAATTTTTATATTTAAATAACTATTTCAAACGTCAAAGCAGTATTTCAAAGGTCTATTTGATATTTGGTATGTGACAGGATATGACCTGATACTGTAGTATGTTGAATTTATCGAAAACGTAACATCAACTTACTGTAGAGCTATCTTGTTTGAGCTTGTAATATTTTGTAATATTTTTATTGTCAAGGATTTTTTAAAGTTCCATATCCATAAGGTGAAACGGGATCTTATTACCCAAAACTTCATTGTCTGTCTATCGGTCTTTTGGTCTGTCGGCAAGCTGTATATGATTACCTTGATACTTGGATAGTTGAAATTTTCACAGATGATGCATTTCTGCTGCCGTTATAACCTTCTAAATCAAGATTTGTTAAATTAAGCAATAAAAATTAAAAAAAGTTTCGCGGAAAAATGTGTTAAAAGATAGCATTCTCCTCTTTATTTTATGTTGAAAGTCGCATTCAACGCCACATTTTGTCATAAAATCATTCCACCGAATGGAAATACTCCACACTACCACCGTCTCACGTCTCACTAGGCACAATGACGCATTACATAGCCCACAATGTAATTAATATTTTTTTCACTTGTACATATGTCGCATATAACAGGATAGGCTGTGGGAACCTGGGACCCTAGTCTTACGACATTCTGTTGATCGTTCCCATTAAGAAACTTCCGTTCTTCACTTTCCTGTGCATTCTTAAAGTATTGCTGTAGAATTTGCCTCGTTACCAGAACGAAGAAATGGACATATTATAAAATATTTCATATTTCATTTCTCGAGTGGAAATCGAACCAAACATGTGCCACAACTGCCTTTAAAGTACGTAACTAATATAAAATGTTTAAAATCGTAAAACTAACAAGAAAATAAAAGGACACGTAAAAATGTCTTAATAGTACACAGGAGAAGGGAACTCGACCCATTTAAGCTGAAGATTTAGAGTTTATCTCTTTAACTATCATTAAGGAACGAAGTGTTTTCCTCGATGAGAGTACGTTGAAAGTTTCCTATCCCAGGGGTAAGTTAATGAAAGACAAGTCAATTAGGAATTAAAAATATAAGGGTTGAGACAGTGGCGCAGTGGCACAGCGTGTGAATACAAACGTGACGGGTTACTCTAGTAACTAGGCTAAGCGTGACGTTGAATTCCGTCACTCAACACAAAATGTCTTGAAAATTTTGTAGGAATTAGGGAAGAGAGTGTACACTAAATTCCCTTGGCCTATCTCGCTATATGAATTTAAAATAATTCATTGCTCCGTGTAGGAGTCGAACCCATCATTGTCGCGCTTACAGTAAATGCTGGTCCGCTGCGCTATGATTAGGCAATTTAATCACTATTTCTTTTAACAAGAATTAGAAATTTAATAAAACAATAAACTATTTTTATAACAATTTATTAAATAACACAAAAAATACTTCACCTATAACATGTAAGATTGCCAATATCCACATCATTAAAGTAACAAACTAAGCAGGGTTTGGACAACGCAGACGACGAGCTGGAGAAGACCTGGTAGCAGACCGCCACCAATGCCAACCAGTATATCGTCAGTGAGATCCGTGATTGATGAAACCAAGGATGTGAGGAGACCTTGCATATTTGTGATATTAGTCGAAGGTGTTTTTGGATTCGCACCTGTGGCATATTCTGGCAAAGATCTAAGGAAGTTCACAATAGCTAATGCTTGAGAATATAGCTTTAATAAAGAAGTCTCCAAAGCTGATAGGTCTACTGGGATGAGACTGCTAATAGACGGAGGTAAGGTGTCGAAGATTGAGAGAAGGGATAGAAGCAAATTGTATACGTTGTTCAGGAGTGGCAACAGTATGTTCACTAAAGGGTAAACTGCTGGCAGTTGGACATTTGTTGCAGTTACCGGATTCTGGAAAATAAAGTGTGTTACAGTTAAATTAACCTTTGAAAAAATATTGAGGTTAAATATTAACAGTGCATCATAACTGAGTCTATAATTCATTTTTATAGAAGTGATTCTAAAATTAATTGTAATACTAATTTTAAGGGAAGTTTTGGTAGGTTTCTTTTTAAATTTTCGTAAGGTAAGGTAAGATATCTAAAATAAGCTTTATTAAATAGATATCATTTTAGATTTTGAACTTCGAAAAAATAACCAAATGATTATTTTCTACCTACGCAACGTTAAAATATTACGACTCACCGTAAACAAGCAAACAGCTACGAATACTAATGCGATAGTAAACTTCATTCTTAAGTAAAAAATATATTTACCACAAAAATGAGTCTAGCTCCGAAGCTATCGTTTATTTTATAAGGAAATAACTAAATTACCTTGTTTTATACAAAAACATTGCGTTAAGATATATTTTAGTATCTTATCACATTCCACCTGCAGTTACCTAATTCTGTCTTCGTCAATTTAGATTTTTCAATCTGAATGCTTTTATGTTTTTATAATCTAAGTCTATAGTTAAATCCTTTGGGAAATTAATTATATTAAATGTTTTGCTGAAAGCTGATGCCGTCGTGACGTGGCGGCACAACATCTGATTGTACGTGATGGTTATGGGTTTCATTCCCATTCGGGGGAATTAATTATTTCTTAGTTGTGATAGCAATACATAGCACGGCGTTAAGCTCCGCTAGTCAATACGTAATGATTTGAAGTTCATGCAAGATTGCTACCTTACTGTACTTTACTGTATTTTAGTAATGACATTGTAATTTGTTACTTTTAAAAGCAACTGTCAAATTGGATGCCGATTTTTGTCACCAGAACTATATTCTGAGAGGTTCATTCTCTTTATTTCCTTTGCTTGCAAAAGTCGTAAAAAGTCAAAAGTCTTCTTGAATAAAGAATATTTTGCATGTTTACCTGTATGTTGCAAAAATCTAAATCTGAATTAAAAATAGGAAATTCGATTGAATTTTGTTACATGAAATTTGGCTTACATTTTAGTAGATAACCAAAAAATCTGTTATGATATTTTGTTTTCGAAGTAAGTACGCCCGTACGTTGAGGGGAGTGATGCAATAGTCAGTACTAAGAGAGACCTTGATTTGGTTGACGTTTAAGAACACAGTATCGATAATACTAGAGATGACGTAACAACCACGAGGACCCAAAAAAGAAAAAAAAAGAAAAGAGCTTTGCATCAGTCGTAGCGTTTGTCGCTATTTGCATTAAAAATACATTAAGTAATATTCTCTTAACTGATGTTAAGCAAAATGCCGTATTTTAATACCGAACTCTTTATCTATTACTCCACAATCGTTTATAATAATGACATAATATATCAGATAATAGATTACATATATTCATGTTTACATAATTTAGATAGCGATCGCTTATAAAAACTTAAATCGAATGAGACAGGCTCATAAAGTTCGGATTGAAAGTGTCAAAATGCGTTTAAAAATTGTTTTATGTCTTGCATTTCTATGTTTGGTTCGTATTTTCTTTTCACTTTTAGAATTTAATCGTTGTTTAAAAACGTTAATGATAACTTACCAATATTGTGGATTAATTTTAATTTGTTAAATTCCGCCATTCAATAGACTTACGGGTGCTGTTCCCATCTTACAAAATATTAGGCTATTTACAATTCTACTATTTTTACTTAATACCCTATGTCTATTACAGGTTCACAGCAGCTATGCTATGATACCAGCGTACTCCGTATCAGCGCTTCGGCTGGCATTCGACGAAATATCCACTGTTCTTCCAATTGCTAATCAGCTTGCATGCCTCTTGATTCCTTTCCTGATAAACCTCATCAACAACTTGAACAACTTGTCGAACATCGTGCAGAATCTGACACCAGCACTGTTACCATACTTTGGATGTACTCTACCCTTACTTTATGCGACCTTGACAGACTTAGCATCAGTTCTCTTCCTTTATATAAGTGTCCTTATATCATTGTTTAGATCGAATGTGCTCGCTGCTCCAGGACTACTATTGGGCTTGGTTTCTCAAGTTCTCAATTTAGTTCTAGGTCTGCTGACAGGCCTGACGGATGGATCAGGGCTCCTGTCAGGTCTGATTAAATTGATCACTAATATATTAGTAGAATTGGAAAAATTGTTGTTGTGATTTTTATTGCTGTTATTTATGATTAAATTGATGACGTTTTTTATGTTTTGTTTGTAATGTATTTATTACTTTTAATAAAAATATTAATATACATAAAAACTTTAAAATATCGGAACACGCTTAACAATAAAAAAATGGACGAATATTAAATACGTGAGTGGTTTACTAGTTTTACTAGTAGTACTGAAATCTGAATCAGTTTCTTAAATTTTATTACATCGACCTAATAAAATCAAAACTAAAATCTAAAATAAAAACATTTTTTTTTTCGAACTTTTTCCAATTTACACAAGATAGCTATATAAATATCCTCATTAAAATTATCAATGTATCAATTTATTTATGTACCTAATTATGTAAATCTTGACTTAATTTAAAAAAAAATAAAAGATTTATATAAGTTAACAATTTATTTTCTCTGCCTATCAAGAAAAAAATCAAGATATTTTAGATTTTTTTAGCTTCACGATGTATCCGGCATAATAAAGGGCAGCGTTGAGTGGCGGAGCTCAACGCCGCGTTTTGCCTGCCTCTACACCAGAGCAGATAAATGAAAATATATGTACATTTAAATTAATATTTTCTCCAGGGGCCAGTCGTGTAACCGCGACTGGTCGTAGGTTCTATTCTCACTGGAGGAAATAATTTCACCAAGGCAAATAAAAAATATTAAAGTTTTATATATGCTCGTATCTTTTGTTAGCATTGACTTAGAAGATTGGTTTTTTGTATTAATGCTTGAATATTTGATATTGATCTTAGCTTTAGACCTACACGCGCTCTTGAGATAAATAGTCGTGACAGACAGACAACGAAGTGATCCTATAAAGGTTCCATATTAACCTTTTACGGAACCCTAAACTTTTTTTTTTGTTCTATTAATTTCTCCGTCACGTTGAATTCAATTATCTGCGCACACGAAAGTCAAATTATAAAGTCTTATATCTACTTTAGTAGGCTAAAAGGTTTTTTATGTTGACATTTTATTTGTTTTACTTTTACTGTTTATTTTTGTTGGAAATAATAGTATACGTTTTAACACCCACCAGTATTATTACTTAAGAGGTATTGGATTTTATTTTATTACGCAGGTGTTTTAAAGGTCGTCTCACACAGCAGGGTAGCCAGAGGGAACCTAGTTTTAAGACACTGCGTTCCCCTGGTGGAACCCAACTCCGCGCTTTGCCTCGACACCAGGGCGAAGAAATGAAATTATATTTTCATATACTTAAATAAATATTTCACTTCCTTGAGTGAGAACTGAACCCACAACCAGTCGTGTTTACAGTCACACTTTGTGCCTTTGTGCCTGCGCCACGATTGGCCTCAATAATAAATGTGTTTATTTTTCACCTGTTCATTTAAACAGTCCTGATACTTTTGTTAAGAGGACGAACTCTTATTTCCTTGTTCTTTATGTTAAAAGGAAACACTTTAGGATGTAGGTATATTATGGATTTTTATTTTTTTAGCCTCACGCTACATCCCGCACTCAGCAGGGTAGGAAGAGGGAACCTAGTGTTAAGAAGATACCTTGTCCCCTACTTTCCGTCGAATTTTTGAGGCATTGCGTGTTGGAGTGGAAGTCAACGCCGCGCTTTATCCTTATTGGTACCAGAGCGAAGAAATGAATTCATTCCCCGAAGTAGGGTATTAGACTGCCCTTTCGCTACGGCGGCCTTAAAGATATGGATTTTCATAATTTAAATTGGAAGATTTACTTTTTATATATAATATCACTTCCGAGCCAAACATACATTCTGGTAGAAAATAATTAATAATTAAAAACCCGCAACAGCTCTATATGTGTATGTGCAGCGAAAAAAGTGTAATGATAATCTCCTTTGCTTGCAGAGGTCGGTTAAAAAGTAAAAAAAGAACTAGATAAGACTTAATCATTTTCAAAAATTTAGACATATTTTTTTGAAACAGGGTTAAGAACATTCTCTAGTAAGTCACCTTACAAATAAAAGAAAATTAAATCAACATCGGCTTATCCATTTGGGAGCTGTGATGCCACAGACAGACATACAGATACACACAGACACGTGAAACTTATAACAATCATAATTGACAATCAATACATCGACAGCGCCATCATTCGCGATCTATAATTCCAATGCCTGGGACATGAACCCGCTATCGTCGCGCTTACAGTCAGTTAAATATTTTATTTATGAGCATTCTCTTCAGTGAATCGAAGAAACAGCTTATCAGCTGCCCAACGGTGCCATTTAGACTTCCAAAATATAGCATGTATTTTGCAAAAATAATAAAATTTTTGGGAGGAAAGTGCGGAACCCCAATTGGGAGGAAAAAATATGTTTCAATTATTTACATTTCCCCACTCCTGAGGACAAAGTGCGGTTGTGAGTTCTGCCGTTCAATACACAATATCTTAAAAAATTGGCAGAAAGTGTGAAACGGCCCCACTTTCCCCACTAACACTAGGTTCCCTCCGCCTAACCTACTATAAGGGGACAACAGTGTAAAACTATAAAAGAAATTATTGTACAATGTATCTAAGTTGTTAAGAGCATGTAGCTTCATATCATAGAAAGTAATTTCACAACGTATCTATAAAATGTGAAGACCAATCCGTGTTATATCAAGATTAGAAACATAAGATAAACGATATAACATTGCTATCGTTATATTTATAAGAAGGCACCGTTTCATTATCACGTAATTTTGTTAAAGATTTTAATGAATTTTCATCTTACTTTTATGTCTTTAGAAAAGAAATGAAAGAGAATAATGTTTAAATTGGTTTTTGTTATTAAGTGTCTATTTATATTGGTGAGTTAAGAGCTGCAGCTCTCCTTTTTACCATATAAGCTCGGATTTGTAGGTATAATTATAATTTTGAGAGTATTTCTTTCTACTCTAAATACACCACAGTGTATTCAGAGTATCGAAAGTAAGCCATAGGTTATTCGGTGGAAAGTATGAAACGGAAGTATTTTCATCGGAATGGATTGCCTTAATAACTAACCCCTATCGGATTGGACATACTAGAATAAATCAAAATTCAACAATATTCATAAATCTCTCTCTTTCTCTATTATTCTATTATAATATTATTTTTTGTTATTAAATTTCAGATAGCACCAAATCCCCTACAAGGGTTGCAGACATATCCACTAGCTGCATATCAACAGAACTACATCAATCATGATCAACCAATTATGATGCAAATGTTCGATCGATACCCACAGTTACTTCAACAAAATACTTGGCCGTCATATCAAAATATTCCAGTTACCTACCAAGATACATCCAAGGGATATTATGATAATTTAATACTAAATTCTTTTCCTAACACTCTTGTAGATCCAAACGCTCGAATATATGATCAAAATGGTATTGATATTACGCAATATATAACTGGTCCCAGGGATATGATTCCTAATGTTATAAGTAATTATGTGACTATACCACAAGACTACTTAAAGTATCAATGTGTTGATAATGAGAGGCAACTATACTTTCCATCAGAATTGACGGTACCTATTCAAGGACATTTTGGGACAATCAACGATATTGACCCAAGTATAAATTATAAGTGCCCAATCCAAAATGTGGAACGTACAAGTAAAAACAGTAATAAGAAAAGAAAATTAAAGCAATCGAAAAGAATTAGAAATAGAGAGGAAAGTCAAAATAAAATCGTTAAATGTCAGCCCTCTTCAAAGAATTTTAAGAGAAAAAATAACGTAAGTGATAAAAAAAATTGTGAATTTCATCAAGAAAGAGAGAAATACAAATGTAAACAAAAAGCAAATAGTGTAAATAATGCAAATAATTTAGACAAGAAAGAAAAATCAAGTCACAGGTCGAAATCAAAATCAACAACTGATGAAATAATTCATATAAAAGATGAGAAGTGCCATGGTAACATTTTAAATGACGATGTATTTGAATGCTTAGATATAAATGAAAACTGTATGGACCTTGAAAGCCGACGAACCCGTAATAATAACAATATTAATCCAGTTGAAACATTTCAGCAATTTCCAAACATGCCAAAAGAATTTAATAGTAATATAGCTTCTTACTTAAATAGCTTTATGCCTAATCAAAATTTCAACACAGATTTGTTTACTGCAAACGGTAATTTTCCATATAATTTTGATTACATGAACCAAATGCCACAAAACTCAAATTCAAATGCAAACGGCTCTGAGAAGAGAAGGAGAAACCGAAGGCGAAAGAAAAAGCAAAAAAATAACAGAACATCTCCAAATAATAATGCCACAACATCTACAAATAATGATGGTAGAACCTCTAAAAATAATAATGAAAACTCCAACAAAAATAAACAAATTGAAGATAAGTGTAAAAAAGTAGTGGAGTTATTGCCAAATAAACCTGTAGAAATAAAAATAAAGACAAAACCAATGCCAACTGCTTCTGTACAGTGTGATATTGTTTCAGAAAAAGATTTGAAAGTTAATATGGAAACAGAAATTATACCTGATAAAGTTGATGAAGATCCTATTGAGGTTAATCTTGAACCTACCAGCATCATAATAGATGAAGATGATAAAGATTTACATCTCGTGCCTGTAAGTCAAGAATATTCGGTAAATGTATATGATAATGATATTTTTGACGATTATTATCCGGACTTTACGTCAGATAACTTTTACTTAAGTAAAGAAGATCAAGATGATAACTTCCACGACAGACACTATTACAGTGCCGATAATAAATCTGGAATAAGCAGAGAAAGACGAAAATATGAACCAAATGTAAAACAAAATCATAAAAAAAATAGAATTGCTACTTCGATAGATGACGATATTTTTGATAAGAATATTAAAGAAGACAAAAAAATATCATCAATAGATGAAGTAAAATTTAAAACGCCCCCTGGACTAGATTTTCCAGATTTCAAAACTGAAATGATTAACAAGGATAAATATAGCCCAAGACATGACATTAATTATCATTCAAATAAGCGTCAAAGTGACAAAGCGTCATCTTTTTCAAAGGTTAAATCTACAGAAACAAAACCAGAAAAGAATGTTGACAATGCTGTTGAAACTATATTCGCCCGTTCTAAAGTGGCAAAGTATGGTGTACCAGAATATAAGGAAAAGTCTAATAAAAATATTGACGAATCTAATACGGACAGACATACAAATGATGAAGAAACAACTATAGTACTAGCCAAGTCTCTAATTTATCCTGTAGGATATAAATAATTATCTAATAATAATATTCCGTTATGATAACATAAATAATTTTATTATAAATAAATACTTAAGTGCTGCGTTAATTTTATATTTTTTTATCTTAAGAATCTCCAATATTTTTAATACGCTCTTAGTCTGTGGACATGGACTTAATAAACTTACTGATGATGATTTTGTTAGCGTACACTGATAGCAGATAGCAGGTTAGTTTCAGTTAGTGGGGAACGGAGTGTCTTAACACTGGGTTTTCTGCCTACAGTAGTTTTTGTAATATGTAAATGTTTATTTAAGTGTATTTAAAAAAACCGGCCAAGCGCGAGTCGGACTCGCCCATCAAGGGTTCTGTAGCAACTTCAGGATTTTAATTAGGAAATACCTTATAGGTTTCGATGAAAAATGCATAAAAAATATTAGAAAATAAATAACAATTGTTTCTTAATTTCTACTTTTTATTAAACGAAGTCATTTAACAGTCTTACTTATTTTTTTTTAAATGTCTTGAAGTGTCTATAAAATAAATTTTATGTGTACAAACTGATACTGCACTTATTCCGTCTTAGTAATTTTATTTGTAATGAATTAGATAACGGTAATAATATTTCATACTGGAAGTACTACTAAATTATAGAGTACATTACTAATTTTTCTTAGTTCATACAAAATTAACCAATTTACGTGCTTACAAAAATTGTTCTGTGCTAATTGTTTTAAGTCATTGGGTAATTTTCCTAAGAGTTTCTTATTTAAAAAAGTTATTTTTTTTTAGTTTAATATTTATATAACAATATGGATGTACTTGTTTGTTTATTGGTAAATATAAAAGTAAATAAGCATGATTAAAATCATTGACTCCCACAAAAGGCAGATTCTGATCCTGATCGCTTAATATAAAAGTCAGATACATGTATATGACAACATGAAAAAAGTTACACAACTCGAAATTATTTTCGCTGAAGTGTTTAGTGATGAACTGGCACGCTGGAACGCCATACACATATAACAACAACAATAACAATTTTGTTTTTGAGAGTTGATAATATAATCAACAAATTTGGTTTTATTTTTTTATACCAATTAACTACAGATTTTCATAACATAATTACAATGTCATTTGTTTCTTCTTTTATAGGCAGTAAATTTATTGTGATTCTGGATATATAGGGTTTTAGCTTCTTTTTAGATGATATTTTATTTTCAGACTCTTTCACTGGTAAATGTACTTTTGGCACGGGTAAAAATGACGGAGATTCTAACTGTGGAGGGCTTAACATAAACACAGGCATCGAAAGTGTAATAGATGTTTCAGAATATTTATAGGATGGTGTGTCAGTGAGGGATTTTGTTATGAATTCGGTATCAGAAATCATAGATAAAACGTTTTCATCTGGAGTTGCTATATCATAAAATGCTGACAATAAACCCGTTGTGAACGATGAAATTATATTATTTAATGAGTCACTTATAGAAGAACCACACAAATCTGATGATGTAGGAAATAATATAGAGTTAGACGGACATAAGTATTGTGACTCTAATGATGGTGGAATAGCAAAATTTGTATAGTCTGGTTGGTAATGTATTACATTAGATGCCGGAACATAATTTAAGGATTTTATATTCTTTGAATCCAAAGGCGTGCAGAGAGGTATAGCAGTAGTGCCTGCTACTGGTTGAATAGGTCGTTTTAATTTAGCTTCAGTATCTAAATTGCAAATACTAACTCTGTTATCTATTGATTTTGGCGAAGACATGTCAGCCATATTGATGTATATAGTATTTGAAGGATAAGTTTCTGTGCGTTGTGGCGCGTCTGGGTATGTGACCCTAGGAATAGCGCATACGTTGGACAATTGTGGAATAGTTGGTATATCACTCATATGAGTTGGGGTTGCGTAATATTTTAATATCGACGGAATACAATTTATAGTGTCTATGTAAGCTAAAGTTTTAGCCATAATATTTTCAGGATCATACTTAGAATTTTCTAATGGTACAGTTGTGGTTTCTGCAATATTTTCTCGTTTTACATAATTGTATATATTTGATTCCTTGCAAAAGGGTGAAATAGGAGAAATATTGGAGGGATAATATAATGGCGATATTTTGGTATTAGTGTATACATTAGGTAGTTGGTACACTTTAGGTAATTCTCTTGGAACATAAAAATAAGTTGTTAATGTCGGGACTGGAGCTTTAAAGTCATTTAAAGGCTCGGTTTTAGGACGAATTAAACCAATGGGATTTATATTTTGGACCTCGGGTACTGCTGTTTGTTGTGGAGAAGAATTTATATTATTGTTACCAATTTTTACTGAAGGTGTAACTGTCAAATCTACCTTATTATCTGCAGACGCTAAGTTAGGTATTATACTTATCTTTCCACTAACAGGTGGAGCATTTAAAGTATTAGCATATGGATGTGTTGTTGGAAAATTTGAACTACTAAGCATAATATTATTAGGACATATCCCTTTATTAATCACTGTAGGTATGTCATTGCTTAGTATCTTTTGTTTTTCTATATGTGGTACCTTTAAATTTTTTGGAAAATCAATATTTTTCTGTTGTACGCTATTATTTGACAAATCAGGTACGAAGATACCTTCACTTATTTTACTTGGTATTCCAGTTTTGATCTGATTTTCTTTACTCCCCCGTTCTGAAATCAAATGAATCTCCTCTAGTTTACTGCCAAACTCTGGAACTTCAGATCTAAAGTATTTCTGTTTATTACCATCTATGTAAATCGCTGGTGTGTTGACGTTATTTATTTTATAATTACCGTATGGAGTAGTATTCGCTATAGCAGGTACACAATATTTTAAATTTACCGTATTATTACTATTATTTATTACATTTTGTGTTGCCCCAAGAGACGAAGTTTTAGGGGAGTAATTATTTGAAATTTTATCCCACAGAGTATTATTTTTCACTTTACTTGGTAAATTTATTACTGGCAGCGTTGTTACTTGAGGTGTTGTTGCGGTATGAAAACCTAAATTTTGTACTGATATCGATTTTTCTATTTGCCTTGGAGAATTTGCTTGTAATATTTGTGATTGAGGCAACATCGAAATTGGTACAATCGGACGTTGATTATAATTTCCAGGATATACATATTTTGAAGTCGTCCTTGGTGAACTAACCGGCTCAATGAGCTTGGCATCACTTGGCGTTTCAATATTTTCTGTATTCGGAAACGATAATGATATCTCTTTTGGGTTTGTAGGTAGAGATTTGTAAGACAAAGATGTAATAGGAAGAGTTATGCCATCTGGTTGAACATAAGCAGTCTGAAATAAAAACAATAATAATAATGAAATAAAAAATAATTAATATATCTATATGATACTCAAGTCATTGCACACTTGAAACACAAAAAAGTAACGAAATATTTTAAATGAAACTCTTTAACCGGATTAACCGTGTATATTTAGTATTATACATTTAAGGACATTCGATAGTTCGAACAAAATCCCGAGCAGTAAGCGAGGCAATTAAGAAATCGATATATTCCAATAATATACTGTCCTACATGCCATTTGATGTCTCTTTTTTATGAAATCGGTTATAGAGAAATAAACAAATTGTTTATATTTACCTGACACACAGCAAAAAATATCAAATAATCAAGTAACATATCGACAGCACCCGCGCAAATGGCTAAATCTGATTTCGAGCATTGTTTTAACTCTCTTATCGATACGAAATATACAATTTCGAATCGATCCTTATAACATTATCAAACAATGAGGTTAATGTTTCACAAGGTTATTGAAATTATTTACTTTAAAATGCCTCATGCGTTAAATGTAACAGATAAAATTATATATTGCCCTTAATTACATAACTATATAGTTGTATGAACTATTAAAAAACATATTACGAAAGAAATAAACTAAACTTTTTTGTCTACTATTCAAAATGGGGGAAGAAAATGTATGACAATACATTTTACACTAATATAATAAAAAAATTGGTCAAGTGCAAAAGTGGTCGCGACTTTTAATTGCGTTGACTTAGAAATTTAATTTGTTTATGCTTCAAGGAATAGCAGAACTAATATTGTATTAAATATTTGATATTAATTTCAGCTCAATACCTTCACGTTATCTCGAAATAAAAAGTCTTGAAAGTCGAAGAACAACAACAGCTCCGCTTTGTGCTCTTGAATTACGGAACCCTGATAAAATTATAAAATCTATAAATGATCGTAACCTGTAACTCGAGCTTTAAAGTTGCAAAACTGATATTAAAATTGGCGTTAGAAAGATATATAAAAATAGTAGATTAAAATAAAAATATATCCACATAGGTCATAACATAATAATTATGTCACATAAGGCATTCATTCTATGAAAATATAAAGGATTTCTAGAAGTTATTCAAAGCCCTTAGGAGACTTCCCGACCAGGATTTATCCATTTAATTGTATAAAGGATTGAAAATAACAGATATAACATTGAGATGAACCATGTTACTTAATTAACTTTTATAAAACAATTCCATTAAATTATTTAATCTCAGTTTTTTTTAGAAGTGTATTTTTTATCTGTTACATAATTCTTTCATAAAAATATGATAATATTAAGTGATGAAAATAAAGATTTTTCAAATACTAAAGCAATATATTATGGCAATAGATTGCAAAAGTTCATGACCAATGATAAAATTAAATATAAAAACCTTTGTTTTTAATTTCTGATCATTAACAATTCGATCGTTTGATAAATTATTCATTACAAAAATATATAATTTTAAATAAAAAAAATATGGCCGCCAGATTCATTATATTTGTCGCCATCCAAGGGATTGTATTGCAGGTATTATATTGAAATTTTAATATCTTTTTTTATTTTTTCGTTTTAGTTTATGTGTTATGTATTTTTTATTGCATTTTATTTTCAGTCTGTCTTCGGCCAATGTGTCAATCGCATCTTGTCAGGATGCGGTCCATCAGTCGTTGATGGCATCCTGCCGAACCAGTTCCTCATCAGGGAACCTGGCGTACCAATACTCCCTGCAGGCCCTGCATTCCCAGCTGTCGTTCCAGGATCTATCGTACCTGAAAGCTTAGGATATGCTCCAACAATTATCCAAGACAGCAGTGTTGCCAACAGTCTGGCAAACGCTTTACAGTTACTGGTGGTCAGTAACCTGTTAAGTACCACTTTGCCAGGCCAGTGCGAAGTGCCATACCCTATCGATTATTATGGCATGCCAGCTTATAATTATATTTACTGATTTTTGTTTTAATCATTGTTGTTTAATAAATTATAAGTTTTACGATTATTATTGTTTTTTATAATTGACTGTTGGTCCTATTGAAATTTCAATGTTGCTTAAATAATAATAAAGATTAATCTCTAGGTAAAAAATGTTTCAAATAAAAAATGTTTCTTTTACAATTCTTAATTACAAAGAACTTTAATATTTATATTTTTGAAAATATTTAAATAATTAAGTGCAGGGGCACAAAATATGACTGTAAACGCCACGAAATGAAGTATTGACATGTTGAATCTCTTAATATTTTTCGCTGAATTCTGGAGACATTATGATGCGGAACTGAACGCCGTGTTTTACCATTTGAGAAACACGCTTCATTTCAGTGCCTTGTAAAACATCAGTTCGGCGCTTATGTCATCGAATGCAAAACTACGAGAGAGACTATTACAAATATGCAAATATGTCAATAGAAGATTTTCGCACATAAATAGTATAAAAGATAGGTAAATAAATAGAAAGAAATATATTGAACGTCTCTCTCTCTAAGTGTGACTGAAAAACCGACTGGTTGTGGGTTTGATCCCCACTCGGGGAGGTGAAATATTTATTTAATTTTTTATTTTCATTGGTTCGCTCTGGTATCGAGGCAAAGTGCGGCGTTAAGTTCCGCCACTCAACACGCAATGCCTCCAGAATTCGGCGCAAAGTGGAGAATAAAGTATCTTAACACTAAGTTCCCTCTGCCTACCCTGGCTGTGTGCGGGATACAGCGTGAATCTGATTTTAATTTATAAAAGTGTTTTAAAAGTAGAATTGATAAGGACTTCTTAGTCCCTCTCAATTTTTGAGACATTAATTGTTCCGCTATTGATTAAGGGAACTCAAAGTAGCACTTTGTCTTGTTACCAGACCAGGAAAAGGAAAATAATTCCACCGAATGGGAATTGAACTCACAACTTCAGACGCTGTGTAATGAGGGCACGAAGCTTTATACAAAGATATCTGTTCGAAGTAAAGTTGAGAATATTTAATTAATTAACTTAATATATAGCACAATGGAGGCCGTCGTAACGCGACTGTGGATACAAATTCCCCCTCGGGGGAATAGAAAATGAAATATTTTTATTTCTGCGTTTTGTTCATGAGTGAACACGAAATGCCTCTAGAATTCGGGGGAAGCTCCAGAACAGAGATGTCTTAACAATAAGTTCCAGGCTCCCTCTGCCTACCCCTCTGTGTAACAGTGAGAGGCTACGAAAAAAATCATTTAGTTTAAAATTGAAATAATTTTAACGCCTACTGAAAAAATCTCTATATTGCCACTATTTTAGAACTGCGTAAAATAATACACGTGGATTTTTCTACCGTACATTATATATAATATTTACTAGATTTCGATACTATTATTTTCGCTGTAAACATTGTAGGCGAGGCTTCCTAGATAAAATGCCTAATCAAGCCCATAGTGCCTAGTTTTAAAATAGTTCCAGTAATTGATAAACAAATAGGCCAGTCGTGACTCACGCACAAGCGTGCAACTGTAGACGTGACGATTGTAGGTTCAACTCCCACTCGAGGAAATAAAATATTTAATATTTTCATTTTTTTCGCTCTGTTATGAGGTAAACCGAAGCACTGAGGTCCGCCACTCAACACGCAATGCCTCCAGAATTCGGCGGAAACTTGGGAACAGAAGTATCTTACTATATTTTTAATGGGAACTGTGTCCTAACCCAGGTTCCCTTTTCCTGCACTGCTATGTGTGGGATACAGCATGAAGGTAAAAAGAAGAAAAAAATACTTTTCTTTATTTTTTTATTTTAGGGAAAATCACATAAAGCAAAATTGAATTTTATCATAACAGGATTACAACTCCCTTTTTAGCTATTCTTCATTGTTATCAATCTATAAGCTTGGAATTTTTTACTTGCTACAACTTATTTTCTATTGAGAATATTTTATTTCCCAAATCACATTGCCAATAGTAGAACATTTTCAACATAATGATAGTAACGCGTATACGTGCTCGATAAAAGATGAAAGATAACGCCGTGTATATTAATAACAGTATGGTGCATACTTGTATTACTATAGCATTCATATTAAGAAAATAGTCATAATGACTTCGAAATTATCTATTATCATTTTAACGCAATGTTTAATTTCAAAGGTAAATTGTGAAAAAGAATACTAGATAGAAGCCACTGTGGCACTGAAGCACAGCGGCTGATTGTAAATGCGACGGTCGTGGGTTCGATTCCCACTGGAGTGAATAAGATATAATTGGTGTCATCGTTCTGGTGGCAACAAAGTGTGGCGTAAAGTTCTGTTATTCAGCAACTTGCAATTTGGATCAATGGATAATTTTTTTTTCCAAAACACGTGATTATTTCTTTTTTTAAGTTTAATAATATTTTTTTTCAGGCAATCTCATCGTATATGCAACCGTATTCAGCAAAACAATATGGTGGAGCATATCGTCAAGGCTTTCAAAAGACTTCTTATTCAAATCCTCCTTACTCTTCGAATTATAAAGCCTATTACTCCAATAACTACCCACCAAACTACTATTCATCCTATCCAAAAATATCTGAGAATCCACCAGTTCCAGCACCAGTTCCAATTCGACAAAGTCCAGATATAATACGACAAAGTTCTGCAATTGACCCTAAAATGCTATCAGCGCAAAGTCCGGCTCCAAAGTTAGATGCTATGAAGAAAAATTCAGGAATAGATTCACATGTTCTAAATAATATAGCGATTGCATTACAATTATTAATAGTAAATAATATTCTAAATAATCCTTCAGGGACTGTAGATACGTCGCCTCTTAGNGGCAATGCCTCCAGAATTCGGGACTTGGGAACAGAAGTATCTTAATATATTTTTAATGCGAACGGAGTGTCCTAACACTAGGTTCCCAGGTTCCCTTTTCCTGCACTGCTGATACAGCATGAAGGTAAAAAGAAGAAAAAAATACTTTTCTTTATTTTTTTATTTTAGGGAAAATCACATTAAGCAAAATTTAATTTTATCATAACAGGATTACAACTCCCTTTTTAGCTATTCTTCATTGTTATAAAGCTATAAGCTTGGAATTGTTTGTTTACTTGCTAGAACTTATTTTCTATTGAGAATATTTTATTTCCCAAATCACATTGCCAATAGTAGAACATTTTCAACATAATGATAGTGACGCGTATACGTGATCGATAAAAGATGAAAGATAACGCCGTGTATATTAATAACAGTATGGTGCATACTTGTATTACTATAGCATTGATATTAAGAAAATAGTCATAATGACTTCGAAATTATCTATTATCATTTTAACGCAATGTTTAATTTCAAAGGTAAATTGTGAAAAACAACACTGTGGCGCAGAAGCACAACCCTGTCTGACTGTTGCGACGGTTGCGGGTTCGATTCCCACTGGGGTGAATAAGATATAATTGGTGTCATCGTTCTGGTGGCAACAAAGTGTGGCGTAAAGTTCTGTTATTCAGCAACTTGCAATTTGAATCGATGGATAGATGTTTTTTTTCAAAACACGTGATTATTTTTTTTAAGTTTAATAACTTTTTTTCAGGCAATCTCATCGTATATGCAACCGTATTCAGCAAAACAATATGGTGGAGCATATCGTCAAGGCTTTCAAAAGACTTCTTATTCAAATCCTCCTTACTCTTCGAATTATAAAGCCTATTACTCCAATAACTACCCACCAAACTACTATTCATCCTATCCAAAAATATCTGAGAATCCACCAGTTCCAGCACCAGTTCCAATTCGACAAAGTCCAGATATAATACGACAAAGTTCTGCAATTGACCCTAAAATGCTATCAGCGCAAAGTCCGGCTCCAAAGTTAGATGCTATGAAGAAAAATTCAGGAATAGATTCACATGTTCTAAATAATATAGCGATTGCATTACAATTATTAATAGTAAATAATATTCTAAATAATCCTTCAGGGACTGTAGATACGTCGCCTCTTAGCGAATCGATTATGGAAATAGCTAATCCAGGTGGAAAATATTCTACAGGTTTTGAGACATTGCAAATGCCCAACTCCAAATTTCTCGGGTCATCAGGATTTAGTCAGGATTTGATCTCGTCATCTATGCTAGGATCTTACGGGCTATCCTCCAATCCAATGTCTCTACGACCTGGGTTAAATTTAATGTCGCCATACGATGCCATAGCCAAAAGCTCACCTATGGCTGAATCGATTGTATCGTCTTTCATAGCAAAAAATGATTTCCAAAGTCCTTATGCGGCTATAATGGCAGCTGATTCCAATAATGATTTATTTTCGATGTCAGATTTATTTTAGCCTATGTTAATATTAGGAAGGTGGCGAATTTCTTTGGATGAGCTAATCTCAAAACCCACTTAAAAATATTTATGTATTGGACAGTGTACTGTTATGTACCTTAATCGTTTCAATGTACTTTCCATGCCCAACTCTTAGCTATAGTCATTTGAACATTATATATGTTGTGGTCAAATATTGATTATAATTAATTGTATATAACATAATTTATTATCTTTATTGTCTTCTGTGTGTTATAACTTTTATTAATAAACATTTTTCATTGATGTATTCCATTTCTTTAGTATAATGTTATATTAACATCTTCATTTTTATTATGGCAAGTAAACAAAATCTACCGAATCTGAAATGTTTACTTTTATTTTTTTTAAGGTTTCGTGTTAAAAAGATACAGGCATTTCTTTTTGTATTGAATAGTCTATTTATCTAGGAAGGCATTACATGTTTCAATATAACACACTACCTGCCATCAGTGTGCTATCCGCACTTAGTACCTAGTATCCAAATGAAACAATATATTACAAAAGTTAGAAAAAATTTAAATCACTTGAAAAATCATTTTTATATACATTTGTGACATATTTATCAAGAATTATGAAATATTAGTATCATTTCGTGGTACGATGTAACTCTAACCTATATATAAGTTCAGTATGTTAGTAAATTACTTCAGTCAACAACATGGCGCACGTAGTTGTTTTCTCAATTGCAGTGTTAATTTGTCAGGTACGTTAAATAAGTTAAATGGCTTCACGCTCTTTCCTTCATAGTAGGATAGGTTGAGGGAACCTGGTATACTGGGAACCTGATATTACAAATCTAAAAGTTTGTGAAAATTGAACTTTGTACCACTTTCACGTGAAAATTGTTGAACATATCAGTAATATAACTTAAACACATTCATTCAGAATAACACATAAGCCACAAATTATGTGAAGATTTTTTGTAATTTGGCTGTAATGTAACAAACAGTAAGCGTAAACGGGAAAAGTCACGCGTGGGGATTGGACCCACAACCATAGCATTTACATTGAAATGCTGTACCTCAGCGCCACAATGGTTTCAATAAATACAATAAAATATAATACATTTCCGAAATTAACACAAATTCAATTAAACTTATATTATAATTATGAAAATAAAGAAGTTTAATTTATTTTTCAGGTTCAATCACAAATATGCGTCAATCCAGGCCCTACTTCTGTAATATCGGGACAACAAATTATTCCCAACACTCAAATTGTTAGCCCACAAGTGCTATCTCCAGTAGTAACCTCTCCCGTAGTTGCAACCACGGTAGTCGACAATTCAGTATCTAATGCGTTGGCAAATGCCTTACAACTTTTAATAGTAAGTGATCTTATTGAATCAAGATTAGGATCAACTTTACTCTCAAGAAATGGGATAGGACCAATTGTTGAAACAATTGGTCCTCAGGTAGTCGATGTTGTAGCCCCATGCGCTAGTGCCGTAGATATTATTTCCCCATGTGCTCCAGTAATCGATACCATAATTCCTAATTACTATGGCGGTATCACAGAAACGATAACACCTAATATTTTTGGTGGCTATTCCGATACTATATGCTCTAATCCGTTTGGTGTAACGGAGACTATTACGCCAAATTACTACGGAGGATGGACTGAAACAATTACACCAAATTTATGTGGGGCTACCGAAATTATTTCTCCCAACTTGGGCTATCAAAACATAGCAACAATTACGCCAAATGTATATGGCGGAGTTACAGAAGTCATTTCTAATAGTCCATGCGCACCGCAACTTCCTTTATTTGGAGGAGTTAACGAAATCATTACTCCCTCTTGTGGTCCAAATTATTATAATGGTGTAGCTGAAATAGTTCCTTCCTGTAGTCCTAATTATTATGGAAATATAAATGAAATAATTCCAAATCCATTTTATGGAGGAATTCCAGAGGTCATCTCTTCATATAATCCTGGCTGCTTAGGTGGAGTTACAGAAGTTATCTCGGGAAATCCATACGCGTCAAATATGTACGGCAACCTTGAAATCATTTCAACCAGCTCACCTTGTAATTCAATTTTAAATAACTTACCTACTCCATCTTATGGGCCATATTATACAGGTTTAGCTGATTTTTCTCCTTATAGTTCTAATTGCTTTGGGGTTCCGGAAATTATTTCTAATCCTTACATACCGAATAGTTTCGGGGGCTTCAAAGAAGTCATAACACCTACAGGACCATTCGCGCCAGTTGCCGCTGAGGTGTTATTACCGTCAGCCATTCCTGCCCAACTTACCTGCAACTTTGGATATATGCCAACGACTGTGCCATGTGTCAGTGTGAATGTCGAGGCATTACCATTTGACGCCTGCGGTTGTGGATGTAATGGATATCCTAAAGGATTTTTCTATTAATGAAATTTTAATAAAAAAGGACAATGTTTAACTATGAGATACACTGGGAAGAATCCAAGTATTCATAAGCAAATAAAACCAGAGTTTTGCAGATGAGTAATATTTAAAAATATATTTATTAAATACGAAATAAATTATATTTTACTTAATATTGTTTTTGTGTAATTTTTCCTAAAAAAATACTCGATAAAAATGTATTTTATTATTGAAATTACTGCAGGACATTAAAAAGTTTTGGCTAAAGCAGACTTAAACCGCTTCGTTAAACACGGGAATGTGCCTTAACTTAGATATTTTTTTATTATTTTAATTTTCCCTTTTGAAAAAAGTTTCACTGGAAAACGTGATTTTAAATAAGAAATACTAAGGGGGCCACAATACCTACAGGAGCCACAGTATTACTTTCTACTCTATTCTTATTTGACTTAGATAACCCTTTTTTAAAGATAGAGGAATATAAGAAAAATAAAAGAATGCTAGTTTCTAATAATTTATTTATTTTATATTAATACTTCACTATAATGAAAATAATAAACACGCATGCACACTAATGGGTTGCAATATACTGTTTTTCTCTCAATTTGGGGGAATGAATCTATTTTCTTCGCTTTAGTAAGTAAACAAAACAAGGCGTTGATTTCCGCCGCCCGACGATTTCCGAGGCGGAAAATGGGAAAGAGAATATCTTCAGCTCCACACTAAGCTATAGACCGAATACAGCATGAATAAGAAAAACTTTAATTATATCGCCACAATTCAAACAAAATAAAAGATTAAAATTTCAATAATTTATTAATTGAATGTAATATTTAACTATAATTAGAGTTATAAGCTTAATTAGCTCAGCATATTCATAATATTACCCAATAACGGATTTGCATTCATATTAGACATTAAATTTGGAGCTATGGGTAATCTAGAATTTAGGTTTGTAGGAAGAAATCTTGGAGAAACAACAGAAGGCATTAAATTGGTCGGTATATTAGAAAGCGGGTTTGAACATCCACAAGAAAAGACAGGTGATGTCATTAGTTCATTAACAATTGGCGAAGAAGCTATTTGAGTGGCCAATTCTGAACCTTCTTTAGTATTTCTTAAGAGATTAGAAACAATCATCAATTGTATCGTGTTGACGAGATTTTGGCAAACAGACGGTGTGCAATCAGTTATGATTGTCGTGGGATTTGGATATGTGAAGGTAGTAGGGAAGTTCTGGTTTTCTATAACGGTAGGTGGCAGCAATGGTGGGCTTAATGGTGCTTCTATTATGGTTTCCGGTCTGTTGTACAGGAAGTTAGCTTGTCTGTTTAAGCATTGCGAGACGGCTGTCTGAAAAAAAGCGAAATATTTTTGAAGCAAATATAATAAATAGCACATAATTAAAAATAAAAGGAATTTCTCTAAAAAAGAATTACAGAATTAGAATATGAAAGGTAGCAGTTGTGGCTTAATAGGATTGCGCCCGACTCCTGAACTAGTAGTTGCAGTTTGATACCTACTGGCGGTAGTGAATTACTTTAATTTCCTTGCTCTGGTAGATAAAGCGCAGCGTTTATTTGCGTCACGTATTGTACGGAGTGTCTGACCACTACACCCTAGTCTAGTACGGATATAGAAATAGATATGGCACGTCGAAATGCCGAAATTTAACGCTAAATCAAGTAAATGGAAATAATTTATTTCCTTGAGTGACGAATTATTCTATGAACTGACAATAATACGATTTTTAACATTCTGTTACACACAATTTCACATAATTTTCACAATTTAATAATATTACGTTTTATTAGAAATAGAAAAGAAATATTATAGAAAATAACTGAGTTGTTACAGCTTACTTTATTACATAACGGTTAAAAAATTATAATATATTCCTACCTATAAATTTTCTTTTACGATAATTTTAAGAAAATCATGAATAATAAATATTTATGTTACGTTTATTATTATATAATAGTAAGCTGATACGATTTTCCTGTCGTATAAAAATGTATTAAACATATCGTACTTTATAGTCAGACCTCGTTTATCCTCAGAAACTCATTTTTGTAGGATTAAGTGTAAATTATAGAGGATCGAGCTTGAAATATGGCAGTTAATCCCCGTTTGCGTTTCAATGTTGCCATGTCATGAATTATTTTTAGTGATTTAATAATATCTTTATGATAGTTATTTACATGGTATGAAAATTTTATTCACTTATTTATCTTGCTAGGTGAGAAAAAAGAAATAAACCATTTCGTATAGTCAAGACTCCTGTGTGCCAAGATGTCTGCCAATTTACAGATATATATTTGTTATTTGTTAAAATAAAACTTACTTGTATTTGCAATCCCGCTAACGAAAGGAAGAATAATTTTAACATTGTCACAAGACGCCAAACAAAAGTGCTATCACTTAAGTCAGAAAATGGTTTTTATAATTTTTAAGTTTTCATACGTCATACAGCAAGTACGTGTCGTATCTCATTTAACTCAAAATTAATAAGTAATAATCATTTATTTGACTTTCATATCAATGTTTGAGAAATTAGAGATAAATTACTTTAAATTACATAACGATTGGCGATCGTGATAATAATGAAAGTTAAGATTACAGGTACATTTCTAAATAGTTTTTTTTTGTATTTAATATGAATTTATTTTTTATATTAGGCAGTAAGACAATAAATTATGCTTCATTTGAATTGATTATTTCTAAAAATAAGAATATAGAAAATAACTACAATTATACAATACATATATATTACAAACCACTGTGTCTCTATTCAGTTAAGTATTTTGTAACAAAACAAAATTTTGAGTAACATTTCATATACAAGTAGATAGCACTCGTACTGCTTCACTTATGCAATAATTCCCTTTATAATATGACCTACAAATAGTTTACCCAATTTCCAAATATGGGCGTAAAAGTTCAAATACTTTTAGTGCTCATTGCTTTTCAAGTAAGATATTATTTACTATTTATTTTTGAAGTTGTCATGTATTCATAATTTTTAAGAGTAAAATTATAACTGGCACTAGCATATTGTTGTTCAGTGTATCTAAATAAAAATATTTGAAATAAGTTTAGCATTAATCTTACGCACCTATTCGTGTAAAAATAATAAATGTATTTAATTTTTTAGACATTTTACTTATAATACACTTTACAGTTTGTAATAGATATTTTTCTACGGTCACGCGCAAAGTATAATTTGTAATATAATTAGTGTACATCGTGTAAAATCTGTCACTAAAAATCGCACTGAAAGCTATATTTTACGTAATGATCTACTTAATTTTAAAGATCTAATTGTAATTGTAAAGCGCCTATTTTTATATTATGAAAAAATATAGCTTAATTTTCACCAATTCTAATTGTATGTAATAGTTTTTGTATGTAACATATTTATCATATTTTTTTTTTCTTAGGCAATATCAACAGCGGCATACATCATGCCGTGTTATTCGGTCACACCTTGTACTCAATTTGAAACTTTCCCAGTGATAAAGTACGTTGAAGAACAAATTTGTGAGTGCGGAGAACTAATACTTCCACCGAAATCTATTCAACTGCCAAGTGGTCTGGGGTTTGGCCCATCAGCCTTACCAGCTGTCGCTGAAGCTTATGATCAAAAATTTTTTGTCAATGGAGGATCTTTTGATTTTTCTGACGCATATGTGCCTGTTTCTTCGCCTTATTCTTGTATAAAGCTTGCTACACCAATATCTGCGGACATAAGTTCTTTGGTATATCCAATTGTTTTGTAAAATAGTGAAACAGTATTAATTCCAAAGTAATATAAATTTAACAATATAATTATATTTTTTTAGTTTAATTTTACAGAAATCGCAATCCCAAGTTTGGGGAGTAATATTTAAAAATAAAATAAAAATGAACAAAATACATATTCTTTTTTATCTATACCCTTTATTTTCCTCACGTCAATTTAACTGTCAGTTGTCAAAAATATTAAAAGATATAACTGTCAGTCGTTGAACTATAAAATTATAAATCAAGAGGGGTTCTCCCTATTTTGTCGATTATTAATAAATAAACAACCATAATTAAATTACAAAAATGGTTGAAGCCCAGAAATATAGAATTGAACAAGAGATGACAAATCTCGTAAATGAATTAGATAGAAGTTACTTAAGAAAAATGCAAGTAAGTTTAAGGTTATATCTTATCATGAGGCTGAGGCTTATGCAACATTATTCAAATTTATTATTAAAAAAACTTTTGAATTAATAATATTTTAAAGATATTACTTAAGAATACGTTATTTTCTAAAAATAATAAGATTGTTAGTTAGAATGTTTTTTAAATAAAACTTTTAAATATCATATTTGTACACAATTTTGCTGTTTATTGTTACTATTAAATCTTAAAACCTTACAAATAGTTAAAATTCCTTTAAAATGTATGGTCTTATTATTGTTTACGAATAAAATGTACAAATTTAATCTAATATTTATTCCTTTGATATGTAAATACTTTTTTTCATCTATAAATTAAAATTTTCTGTACATACATACTGTACAAGATATTCTATTTTAATAATATTTTTATAATCTATTATTGTATTATAAATGACTAATTTCAAATATCTATTTAAGGGTGACATGCATAGATGTGCGGCAAAATGTTGTGATGATCCAGATTCTTCTTTAGAAAGAGTACATGGATGCATAGAAAGATGTACCGCACCTTTGAATCAAGCTAATAATTATGTGCAAGTAAGAGAAGTCTTATTGTTTTAGCTTCACAAAGGAAAGGAACCTAGTGTTAACCATTCCTTACTTTCTGCTGAATTTCAGAGACCTTGCATGTTGAATGTTGTTTTAGTATCATATAAAAAATATATGCAGTTCAAAAATCTGATCTGACTATGATTTCAATTTTATTTGTATGTGTAGTATTGTCAGTCGTTGAATGTCAAGTATTATGCTAATTAACAGATGATTAATTCATTGAATGTAGTATTTATAAGGGAATTACTATAATTGATATTTATTTTTTAGAATGAAATAAATCATCTACAAAACAGATTGCAAAGATGTGTTATGGATTGCAATGATTCAGCCCGGGACAAATTAGGCCCAGATCCTAGTCAAGAGACAGTAAGTTATTTGAAAAAGATTGATATATTTTTTCTGCTTTGTACTTCCTTATAAAGTGGAAGGCATTGGGAAACTAATCCAAATAGAGATCAAACTCACAATCATTATATTTATAGTCAATCACTGCACAATGGCCTCAGTTATTAGTTTATAACTATAAAAAATAATCACATTTTTCACACTGTCTCCTGCATATAGAGCAAGCTACGGAGTGAACCTGGGAACCTAGTGTTCAGGTACTCCTGTTGTTGTCTCATTCAAATTAAGACACTTTTGTTCCCTACTTTCTGCCGATTTCCGGTGATATTGAGCAAGGAACTCAACACCACGCTTTTGCTCGCGATCAGAGTGATAAAAAGAAAATATAAATATTTTATTTCCCAAAGAGGAAAACATACCCACAACCTATCGCATTTATTGTTCCATGCTTATGCACCTGCACTACAACTGGCCTCAAAAATAATTAATTAATTATGTTTTATAATAAATATATCTTTATTGCAATAAATATTACTTTTAATAGCATTTATATCCACTTTCTTTTTCAGATTGACAAATGTACAATACAATTTGAAAAGTGTGCAGTTACTTGTGTAGATAAACATATAGGATTGATACCTGGAATGATGAAATCTATGAAGAAAGTCTTAGCTAGTGGGAAACCACCCCCACAAAACAATCAATAAAAGAAAATAAAATGTTGATTATATATCCAGTATGGTTGATGAGTCGTGGCCGTTTTATATTAGACATTCTGAAGTTCTGCGTATTTTTCCTCAGGAAGAAAATTAATGTAAAATAAGATAAATTCTTCAACAGCCAACTCTCAGGGCAGCCACGCAGCCATAAATGCTTTTTGTTAGTGATAGGTGGGTAGTTTTACAATTTTTTCTTTAGTGAAAGCAGTTGTATGAGAGTACATTTTTTTTAATGCAAGTGTATTGACTGTCTATTTTAAAACTTAACTTACAAATAAGATAATCACAAAGGCACAACTACATGTTATAGTATGTGTTTGTAAGTTTAGTTTTAAAGTAGTTCTATAATTCAATATAATAACATATTAAGGAATAAATTTATATGCATTTATTTATGTAATAAATGTGAGCATTTTTACACTGACAGCTAATTTTTTGAAATATATTCCTTATAAATTGTTATGTTAATCATTTTATGAGTAATATCTGTAATAATTGAAAGCCCTTACTTAAAAGTGTATTTTAGTAAGGAACATTTTGATTTTTTTTTATTTCTCAATGCATTTTCACACTGACTGGTCAATTGTTACATAGTTCCTAAGAAGCAAGTGTATTTTGTACTGTACCATATTTTGTAAAAATACCCTCGTCTATAATGTAAACAATGTAAATAGTGTGGTTTTTGTTTCAATTAAAGTAGACTGTTATAATTATACGTTTTATTTCTTATACCTTGGGTTATAAAATGAAAACATTCCCTAAATCAAATTTGAACCGATAGCTTTTTCTTTTAATTATTGTCTACATACTAAGTGGTGGAACTCAACACTGTATATATTATCTGTATAGTTCTCCTTGCATCTCTTACTGAATTCGAGATACTGCGGTGTGGCGAAAATAATAAAAAAACGGCATCAAAGGTACACAGGTAACCTAGTGGCTATGTGCTGGATACAGCGTGCATCTAACACAATCCACTTTTGATTTACAGTTATATATCCCATTGTGTCATGATGAAAAATATATATTTAAGTATATTTTATTTATATTATGCGAAATAAACAGCGAAGTGTACCCGATTTTACCTAACGCAACTAACTTCCGTCATAATTTCAAAAAGTAGTTACGCTGCTTTGGTGTTCTCATACAAAAATAATTTTAAAATAAAAAATACGCTACAAAGTATATACGAAGAAGAAAATGAAATGAAAACGTGTTATTTTTAGAAATTTTCTTTACCAATTACTAAAAAAAAAAGTTTCATAATAATAGGTCGTATATAATAGAAAATTTTGAAATACCGTCAGCAGTGTGTCAGCATTATGAAGGTTACGGGTATATTGATATTAACATTGACATACTATGTAAGTATTTTTTTTAGTTTCACGGTTATTCCCGCTTCGCAAGATAGACAGAGAAAACCTACATTGCGTGTTGATTGGCGAAACTCAACGCCACGGTACATCTTGCCTGAACGGGGATAAAAGGATATATTATCCTTTCTGGGGTTTCCGGGGGGAACTGATCTACAGTTCAGTTCGTTAAATAATATAGCGTTTCAGACGTGTCCATTGAGTATAAAATCACTTCGCCAATGTCATTTTCATAAATTGTTATCTTTTAACGGTTACATTTACTAGCCTACTAAGCTATAGAACAAATGTTATGCTTTTTTTTGTTTCATTAAAAATATTTTGGGCTCTTCTTAAAAATATAATATTTGTTAATTATGATCTTTTCGTTTCTTTTACTTGACGTTTTATTGAAATTTTGCAAAAAAAATCTGATAGCATTTTTATTTCTAGGTTAACGCATACGTCATAGAAACAATAGGCGTGCCAATGACTACCGTACTCGAAATGGAACCTTGTGGATGTTCCGCAATCATAGACTACGGTTACTCAACTTTAGATGGCTATGGGCCAAATTGCGGATATCCTGTTTTAGATATACCCTTAGTTAATTACGAGACAAGTATATGTCAAAGGCCTTTCTCTACGATTTTGGACATGGGAGTTGCCTATCCGCTTTCTGGCCCGGATTATATATTTCGGGATTGTGAAATCTATCCTGAGTCTGCATGCAGTTTCGTAGTCACGGACTTCGCCACTTTACCCCCATTGCCTCCAGTCATCGGTTGTCCGAAATATTTGAGACAAATTACTATACCTCCACCATTTTTGTAAATAAATACCTATATTAAGAAGTTTTTTTTTTAAGTTTTATTTTTACCTTACTTGGTAATGCTATTTGTCTTTGCCTTTATTTTTTATTAAATAAAACTGTTACCATTGAAGCGTTGAAAAGCATCTATAGTCTGTTCTCTATTTGGTTCGTGCTCAATCATATTTTAATCAAAATTATAAGACAAAGTGCGACGTTAAGTTCCGCCACTACACGCAGCTCCTCTAAAAGGAGAGAAAAGTGAAGAATGAAATGAAAACGTCCGTCAGTATTGATCTATACAGAAGTCACTCGTTGCTGGAATTAAGTGGAGATAAAAAAATGTTAAAATTATTACAAAATCCTAAAGCAACGGATGTATTCCTATTAATTTCAGAAACATGATAAGAGCTTACATAATGAAATTGTGANATAAATACCTATATTAAGAAGTTTTTTTTTTACCTTTCTTGGTAATCCTATTTGTCTTCGCCTTTATTTTTTATTAAATAGAACTGTTACCATCGAAGCGTTGAAAAGCATCTATAGTCTGTTCTCTATTTGGTTCGTGCTCAATCATATTTTAATCAAAATTATAAGACAATGTGCGACGTTAAGTTCCGCCACTAAACGCAGCTCCTCTAAAAGGAGAGAAAAGTGAAGAATGAAATAAAAACGTCCGTCAGTATTGATCTATACAGAAGTCACTCGTTGCTGGAGTTATGTGGAGATAAAAAAATGTTAAATTTATTACATAATCCTAAAGCAACGGATGTATTCCTATTAATTTCCGAAACATGATAAGAGCTTACATAATGAAATTGTGAGTTTACTATCTTAATATAAAATTTTATAATAAATGCATAATTATCTAAATTGCGTTACCTTATTTATAAAAGAAAAATTATTTGAAAAAATATTTAATAATCGAATAATTTGTTTAAGGAGAGCATATAATTTAGATAATTATATTTAAAAGGTAAGATTAATTACTTTTTTATACAGTGTCATTTTAAATTGAAATTCTGTTAGTTGATTTAAGTAGTTTGTATTTGATACTTAATAAGGCTATTTTCGCAGCTATTCTCAATACAATCAACAATACGTCTATGTCGAGTAATATATTTGATTATTACCTACTAATATAGTATTTTCCAAATTGCTAATGTTGTAAAAACTAGTTACTTATATAACTATTGATATAAATAAAAACATAAAAAAATTCATGTGACATAAATAGTTACAAGAAATTAATACCAAGTATTTTTTAAAATTAAATCACTGACAATTTGAGTCCCGTTTCTGGCAAAACAATAAAAATCAGCTTGACGCTGCATCCCCCACACAGCAGGATAGGCAGAGGGAACTTAGAGTTAAGACACTTTCCGCCGAATTCAGGAGGCATTGGGTGTCGTGTTTTGGAACTCAACGCCATGCTTTTGCCAGAGACACCAGAGCGAAGGAATGAAAATCTATTGGGGAACGAACCCACAACCAGTCGATTTTGCAGCGCACTTTGTGCCCCTGCGCCGCGACTGGCTTCAATCTTTTAAATGTAACTATATACACCTACATGAAGAAAAATGATATATTTATTTGAATTACAGGATGAAATATCTACTTTTGACTTTGGCCTTGACGGTAACCTGTTCACAAGAAGCATTCTCAAGGTGCCAGAGACGAATGCCGCGGCCAAATCCAATTATGGGTGCTTTACAAAATCTTTTCATGCCAGGAGCTGGAGAAAGAGCTATGCAAGGGATGTTGCCAGCATCTGTTGCTCAGATACCACGAGAATTAGAAATGCCAAATGTGCGAGTTGTACAACCAAAATGCGCCTGTCAACCGGAAATTATTTATAAAGGACCAGAATTGAGTCCACAAATATTTTCGAATATTCCACTGGTTCCTAATATGCCAGTGCCAATTGCAGCTCCGGTAGTGCCATTGCCAGCACCAGCAATACCTGCAGCACCTTTGCCTATGCCAGTTGCATCACTTCAACCAGAAATTATTTATCCGTTGCCATTAGCTCAAGAGAAATGCTCTTGTTCTTCATGCGCTTCGCCAGCTCCGTTGGTCAGTCCGTTTCTGCCAGCAGCCTCACCTGTGTCTGCTTGGGCACCACCGACTTCAAACATGCTACCACCAGTTATACCAAATCAGAGTAGAACCCACTTTTTGAGAAAAGTGCCGATTCCACCGCCGACTTTGTAATTATAATAAATATTTTAATATAATTTATTTTATTTGTTAAAAACGATATTCATTATTGGTGATAAATATGTTTGTGCCAGACACAAATATTAAATAAAATATGTACCCGTATATTTTTTACTGTTTTAACGAAAATTTAACTTAAATTGGACATAATATTAAGAACATGCAATGTGGAAAAACCATTCGCATGCGCAACTTTTTTCTAAAATAAAATAATGTTTGTGAATTAAATAAAGGCATCACGTGTTAAGTGATGAATATAATTGGGAATTAGAATCCTTTTATCAACAAGCAAAGGTATTTATGGAACATCAGAAAAATCTAATTTCAATTGCAAACCGTAATGATAAAAAAATATTGCTAATATCTTAACAAACGACAATATCAAATAATACCTCAAATTGTGTGAAATATCTGTGGCATAATTTCAAAAATGTAATCATAATTTACTTACACTTGATTAAGAAATTATAGAACAAAAATTAGGTAAAATCTGACAACACATCGATAAAGGTATTCTACATAAAGCCCGTACAGTACTGAGCTGCATTATTATTGAACAAAACAAAAACAAGGCGAAAATGTTCGCGGCTGCATTTATATTGATTATAGCGTTCAGTGGCGTGAGTTTTATAAATCTATTTCAATATATTTTTTTTATTGGAACATTTTATTGACGTTTAATTCTACAAACCACAATAAACAATAATAACGAAAAGGTAAAACATTTATATTTTTATTTCAGGTCCTATCACAACGTTCTTTAAAACCAGAATTGATATTAGGCCGTTCAGTGTGCCAATCGCTTAAACAAACTCTAATCAATCCTGAACCGTACAGAATTAATCCACCAATAGTGCCGACACAATATCAAGGAGCTATAATAATAACAAATACTGGCATGCCAAGTACACCAAAAACAACATCGCCAGTCATACCTTTCGTTACCGAATTGCCAGACTGTCCTGACTTTTGCTTCAGCGACATATTAACATCGCCGTTAGGGTGTTTAGATCCTATTCTAAATGTTTATGGTACTACTACTAAAATAGACATGCCAATAAGTTCAATGTTGCCAGCTGCGTCACCAATATCTTCTTTCGCATCATCGTTCTCGAATATTTTACCACCTATCTCACCATGTGATCGGGACAGTCACTTTTTAACAAGAGTCCCAATACCGCCACCTTTCATATAATGGAATTAGTTATATAAATTGGTTAGGCTGAATATTTATATATTTAGTATCTTTGTCAATATTATATTATAATTATTTATAAAAAATAAAACTTAATATATTACTTAAAATTTTGCATACGAATAAAATGTTCTAATATCTTTGCAAATCTTTTATTACAATATCATAAGACTTCGAAATAGCATCCGTTCCCGCGTTCCCCGAATTTTTGAGGCATCCACTTAATGCCTCGTCGAAGTGGAACTCAACTTGCGCTTTGATTCGTTATCAGATCGAAGAAATTAAAATATAAAATATTTCATTCACGGAATGGAAATCGAACCCACAAACGTCGTATTTACGTCGTGACGACCTCACGATTGTTAAAATAAGTAATAATATTCTCTGTTTTATCTCACTTACTTCAGGACTTATTTTAATTATCTATAATAAACATCGTTACACAAAATTACAGCCATAACGTAAATTTATTGGTCGTTAATATTAAGATATTATATAGAACGTAGAATCAACAAATTTATTAAGGGTAAGCTTTTATTGTGTTTGGATAGAATACATAAACCCTTGGCCAAAGACAACAAAAACCATAGACGAAATAGTTGTGGGTTCGATTCTTCTGTTCGATTATTTTAACTACCCTCTCTGCGGTGCTCTGCGGACTATTATAAGCATTTATGAATCGTTGAATTAACATATAACCAAAAAACTACCACCGTTTCGGAAAGCAGTTCTGCTGAAGAGAGCTGGCAAGAAACTCAACAGTTGCTCTGATAAGGTCCAGATAACCTAACTTAACCTAACTAATGATAATAAGCTTACAAATACAACAAAATTGAACCTCCTGCCTCTTCGTCTTAGTGGTAAGTACATATCGATAATAATAATTTTCCTCTTGCTGCAATTGCGTCATGTTAATCAAATTTAATCTATAGGAGATTACGAAATACAAAGGAAACGTGGTTAAATACGGTCACGTATGACATATTATATAAATTGATTAAGACGATTGCCATACAGTATTACAATGAGACAAATTGTGAAGACATACAATATGTTTACGATATTTATTTTTTGTATAATTTCTTTTTTAATTCATGTAAGTAATATGGAAAATTTTGTTAATACACTCTTTATGCGCGTGCTATGCCAAATAGTGGTAAAACTGTCTACTATACTTTTATGATAATACTTTTATATTGAATAGTATCTGTCGTATTTTTTTTCTTATATATAATAATCATACTTATTACATTGTCCACAGAAAATAATAGTTTTCATATTGTTCTTTTCTTGTTTGGATCGTAATATTTTATTTGTTTTTTGCAGGATACGACAGCCCAAATCAGACAAGAAAATTTATCATCACAAATAAGAAATGTACAAAGTCAGTACATCGTACCTCGAAAATTGAGTATATTCTCACCAATGACTGCAATTCGACCGAACAGATATGTAAAGAAGATTTTTAAATCGCCTAGACCTAATCAAAGGCAATATTTAGCCCGAATATATAAGCAATCTGCCGTGAAAAGTTTAATAGATGCCACTAATTCACGCCCCGCCAAACGTCACACGTCAAGTTGANTGAAGTTAAAAAAAAAAAAATTTAAAGGAATATTTTGTTAATACACTCTTTATCATGTGCCATGCCAAATAGTGGCAAAATTGTTTACTATACTTTTATAATAATACTTTTTTATTAAATAGTATCTGTCGTATTTTTTTTCTTATAGATAATAATCATACTTATCACATCGTCCACAGAAAATAATAGTTTAAATATTGTTCTTTTCTTGTTTGGATCGTAATATTTTATTTGTTTTTTGCAGGATACGACAGCCCAAATCAGACAAGAAAATTTATCACCACAAATAAGAAATGTACAAAGTCAGTACATCGTACCTCGAAAATTGAGTATATTCTCACCAATGACTGCAATTCGACCGAACAGATATGTAAAGAAGATTTTTAAATCGCCTAGACCTAATCAAAGGCAATATTTAGCCCGAATATATAAGCAATCTGCCGTGAAAAGTTTAATAGATGCCACTAATTCACGCCCCGCCAACCGTCACACGTCAAGTTGAAATGTGACAGCTGAAAATAATGTTGCCTGTAATGTTATTTATAATTAATATATTAAATAGTTTAGATAGATTAATAAAATAAGTAGTATAGGCACATGTGTTTAAAAAAGACTGTGTTATTAAATTGTATTATTGTTGTACGTTTGTATAAAATTAAAATAAAATAATTCACCTAAATATAAATATCCATTTTATTTCTTTATTAATAATAAACCCCGACTAAGTAATTACATTAAGTAAGAACAATTTTTGAACAAATGACAGTGGACGAGGCGAAAGAAGTATGTAGAGACCGTAGTGTTTGGCGCTACGTTCTCTCTGACTACCCCGCTAGGGATAAAGCGTGCAGCTAAGTTAAGCTATTTATACAACACTAAAGCTATGAATATCATAATATATGTTTACATCTTTAGAGATGCCTATCTAAAAGGTAAAACGAAATCCTATTATTTCTTGCTGCTATAACAAAAAATACTCAAAAAACACAGTATAATAAATATTTAAGTGGGTTCTCATACAATAAACGTATATAGATAACGTTACGGAACCCTCGGTGTGCGGGTTTGAACTCGCACTTGGTTACTTTTTAGTGTATTTGCTTAGCTTATATAAATATAAATGAAATCTAGAATATAACAAACAAAGTCGAAATAACTCATAAAATTATATTTTTTTATTTTAATATTACGAACCTTGATGAAATCACTATCATGCTCCTGGAGCAGTGTAAAAGCTGTATATAATAAGTAAATTGAATGCACTACTACCCATATATAATTCTGGGTGGTAGTGGATTCAATTTACTCTTTATAAACACCTATCAACACCTGAACACGCTTCATATGCATTCACACAGTTCACAAATCACTCAATTGCTTATTTGTATATTTTGGTTTTTTTTAATATCTTAATTTTCAAGTAAATTATAAGAAGTCCTGCAAAACTATTTATACAGTTTGTCTACATCGACTTTTTTTATTTTGACTTTGACTTTGACTTCGATCTCTATCTATCGAAATACTAAATCGATTTCAATAACAATTTAGATATTTTCTTTAGAACCAAAAGTCAAAACGTGGGGTGAAATCAGGTATAGTTAATTAAAACAAAACCTCATAAGAAATTCGAACATCTGTACGAAAAGGGCCTTAACATAAAAATTTTGGTTGCCTAAATCGACCTCAAAAACGATCTCGTACTGAAAATGTTATATAACTAAAACTCATCCTCAGGTTGGACGTCAAGACGAATCATTAATAGTCTTGTTTCATAATGAGAAAAGAATTAGAACAATTATCTTAATTTTTATTACAATTATCAAGTTCATGATGATAAAAGGATTATTCATGAATTTCAGCGGAATACGGAGTAGAAAGTGCTAAAAGAGAAGGGAAGGGAGAGAAAAAAGTGACGTGTAAAAAAAATGTTATTTATACCCGAATTGTTATTTATTTATATTTTATTTTATATTGATAATATTAAAGGTTTGAAAATAACATGAGATTTTATAAATTTCTAAGTATTTATTTCATAATTTGTATCTTTTATGTAGAATTATAAAAAAAAATCATATTTTTATCGGATGTTTCATCTATCTCCTTCATATGCAGATAACCAACGTTTAAGATAAGAATTATATATAAATTAAAAGTCCTACACCTAAAAGATATCAGTTATTAGTTTTAGGCATAATGAACTACCTCATACTTTCTGTTTTTGTACAAATTATAATTTCTCAGGTAATTGATACTTATTAACAATTGTTTAAAAATAAATTATACTTTATAACCTTTTTATATATCCTACATCTTCTCATTACAGCCAATTTACAGCCAATTAGTACCATTGGGTACCAAATGTGGTTGCCTCGACGTGCCAGTAGAGCGAAGATGCGAGTGTTACGACGTTCCAATTTTGCCAAAACAGGATTTGATTTCATCTATAAGTAATATTGGTTACGGAAATCAAAATCAAAATATTTTACCATATAATAATATTTTTGGTAACCAATTTACAGACATTGTACCATTTAATCGAAACATCGCTTCCAGTTCATTTAATAGTGTGCCATTCAATATGTTAATGCCAAATAGAATGGTGACAACTAGGAGCTTGTCCGCATTGAAAATGCCAACGCCAATGCAACAATTAAATGGAATGCCAAGCTTTATAAATGATTTCCGCCGTAACGATGTGATTAATTTAAAATCACGACTGGCAGAGTTGGCAGGATTGGCAATGTCCTCAGCAAACATACTGTCAGCCTTGCCAGCCTTCCCCAACAATTTATATACAAATACTAATTTTAATCCATTACCAATGCAAGATTTGGCAATTAACAATTTGGGCTTTAGACCGAATCCTTACAATTTTCAAAATAATTTAATGAATAGATTGTTTTGATAATGTTATGAATTATTAGTGTTAATATATAATAATAATAAATTAGTGTTAATATATAATTTATTTTGTTATTTATTATGAAATATAAATATTAAAGAATTTTAAAATATTTCTTGTAAGCTACTCATTTAAAATTCCCAGTTATCAATTATTTAGATTACTTCAAATTCAACGTCTACTACAATACTACAGCTAACAGCTGTTTGATTACTAGTCTTGCGAATTAAACAAATATTTTTGTGTTAAATAGTCCATTCATCGAGAACAGCGTAATCTATATTATATTAATGTTGAAAAATATTACAAGCACTTGAGAATGTGAGCTGGTACGAAAGCTTTGCTTTGTATAATATGTATAATGTATTACACAAAAAGAATGTATTACAAATGATAGCTTAAAAGAAGTCTTTGTCATAACATATCTATCTTTTAAGGCTCACTGTAATGTTTTCTTATTGATAAAATTTGTTCTAAAACAAGGAAATATTTCCTAATGATTTTTAACTTATTCATTACAAGTATTTAATTAACAACCAAATTTTAAACACTCTCATGACGCTTGTGGGCTCGTTTCCAACTCGAATTCATGAGTCATCTTCACTTCATTTCTTAACTTTAAAAAATATTATATTTTCTAAAGAATATTCTAATCTATGTAAGACCACGACGGCCTCAACATTTTGCAGTAAAACAAAGCAACAAAATACATAAGAGTTGCAGGGGCACAAACGTGCGACTGTAAAGACGACAGGTTATTGGTTCGATTCCCACGCAAACAAATTAAATATTAAATATTTTCATTATAGCACTGTGGTAACAAGGCAAAATGTGGCGTTGAGTTCCGCTAATTAACTCTGGAACTAAAAGAACAACATAAAAATACCACGCAATAAATATACTTAAAATGTTATTTTTAAATCTAACAAGGAAGTTGGAATCGTTTTGCGGACACGTACATTATGTTATTATACCAAAGAAAATAATGTGATTCACTTAAAAATGATAAATAGCTACAATAAAATAAGTAAAACATAGCACTACAAATGTTGACCTATCATGAAAAGGACGGTGTATTTGATTTGGTATATTAAAGTGATATTTGTAAGTAAAAAAATTATGTATTTTGGGGGTGGTGTGTTACATCTTACACATCTTGTTGGTTTATTTTACATTTTACCAGCATGTAGCAGGGTAGGCTAGGAAGACATAGTGTCAAGACACTCTGCTATCGATCCGTATTCTAGACGGTACATGTTGAGAGGCGAAACTCTACGCAAGGCTTGCCTTGCCAGAGTGGGGATATGAAAATAATTCACGCAGTGGAGCATGTTATGTTGTAGGCGAGATTTTGCAATTTGTAATGATTTATTTTTTCATTAAAATATAAAGTATACGTGAGGCTGGAAAAATAAACTTGTACAATCTTAGTACTGAAAACCGTTTTCAAGAAGTTTTTTTACAATTGTAATAATAAAATAGTTATTTTATCATATTTTTAGATAATAAAAATTTATCCAATGGCACTTGGATAAATTTTTATTATCTAAAAATATGATAAAATAACTATTTTATTATTACAATTGTAAAAAAACTTCTTGAAAACGGTTTTCAGTACTAAGATTGTACAAGTTTATTTTTCCAGCCTCACGTATACTTTATATTTTAATGAAAAAATAAATCATTACAAATTGCAAAATCTCGCCTACAACATAACATGCTCCACTGCGTGAATTATTTTCATATCCCCACTCTGGCAAGGCAAGCCTTGCGTAGAGTTTCGCCTCTCAACATGTACCGTCTAGAATACGGATCGATAGCAGAGTGTCTTGACACTATGTCTTCCTAGCCTACCCTGCTACATGCTGGTAAAATGTAAAATAAACCAACAAGATGTGTAAGATGTAACACACCACCCCCAAAATACATAATTTTTTTACTTACAAATATCACTTTAATATACCAAATCAAATACACCGTCCTTTTCATGATAGGTCAACATTTGTAGTGCTATGTTTTACTTATTTTATTGTAGCTATTTATCATTTTTAAGTGAATCACATTATTTTCTTTGGTATAATAACATAATGTACGTGTCCGCAAAACGATTCCAACTTCCTTGTTAGATTTAAAAATAACATTTTAAGTATATTTATTGCGTGGTATTTTTATGTTGTTCTTTTAGTTCCAGAGTTAATTAGCGGAACTCAACGCCACATTTTGCCTTGTTACCACAGTGCTATAATGAAAATATTTAATATTTAATTTGTTTGCGTGGGAATCGAACCAATAACCTGTCGTCTTTACAGTCGCACGTTTGTGCCCCTGCAACTCTTATGTATTTTGTTGCTTTGTTTTACTGCAAAATGTTGAGGCCGTCGTGGTCTTACATAGATTAGAATATTCTTTAGAAAATATAATATTTTTTAAAGTTAAGAAATGAAGTGAAGATGACTCATGAATTCGAGTTGGAAACGAGCCCACAAGCGTCANCCGCCCAAATTATTTCATATGTGCCACGAAATAATATACCGTCTAACATTGTAACGAATCAAGCTCAAAATGTTTTAACTAACTTGAACGTTGTCAGACCAGCCACTAATATGGGAATATCCGTAGCTAGAAATATGCCGAATACCATAACCGCCATGCCAGTTGCTGCCAATGGGGCTCCATTTATGCCTGTAACTAATACAATAAACGCTCAGATTGCCAATTCAAAAATTGTCAACGATCAAATGTCTAACATTCAGCTTACTAATGCACTTAACTCAAATATTATACTTGGTGAACCAGAAGTAGCTGCCATCAATAATATTAACATTGCAAATGTTGCCAATGACAATTTAGTTGCATTCGCTGGCAACATGGCCAATATAAATGGCAATAATATTGCCACTTTTAATCTTGGCAACGCTTTCACAGTGACCAGTGGTTCTCCTGGCAACCAAGCATTTGGGATACAATTACTAGCCGAGGCACTAGAAGTTGGTGGTACAGTGGCCGTCAATGGTCAAATACCGATTTTTGGCACGGTCGCACTTAATGGCAATCTACCTACTGATGGTTCTGCGTCTGTTAGCTACAGCTGTGGTCGACCACCAGCGGTTATAACAAATGTTTAAAGTTCAATCGAAACGAGTGTTAGTGGTTGTGTAAATATATTTATTTTATGTTATTTAAAACAGTAATAATAAAACAATGAACAAAAAAAATTTTTTTCTTCATGTTCACATTTAAGTATAACGTCTCTATCATTATACTAAAATGTAAATTAATTTGAAATCTATATCGTAACTTACATTGGGGCAAAAATGATTAATAAGGATTTTAATATTTATCAAATTATAATAAAATAACAAAAAATATATTTTGCTGCACTTTAATGTTCAAATTGAAAATTTGTTATAGTATATTATATGAAACATAAAAAATATAATAAAACACATGTTAATTATTTACAAATTATTTAATATTAATGAAATCTGAATAGAATGAAAAAACAATTATTTCATAAATTTTTGTAATTAACTGTCGGTGGGCGAACTCGCGCTTGTCCTATTTTTTCATACAAGTAATAATTTTATGAACAATATCAAACAACAAAACATCGACAAAAGCTAATTCAATAAAACAGATATATAAAATAACCCTTTTAGCAATTTTGTTGAACAGCGTACTTCAAATTTATATAACTTTTTGATTTATTAATCGATTCTAAAAAAATACTGAATGTTGGGCGAAGCTTGCCTGAATCCAACAGTGAAAACTGCATTTAAATCGATTAAGCCGTTTCTACGATTAGTGGGAACAAACGCACAGACAAAGAGATAAAAATTAAAAGACATTGATTCTGTTACACTAATAGTTAAATGCCCCTAGTAATAGTTTTTCTGATATATCTTGTCTGTACAGACACCGATCAGTTACGATTTTATTGTATTTTTTTCTATATCACGGAATTCAGGACCCCGTATTATCTTACCAGACTAGCATATTGATTACGTCAGTGTGCCGCGGCACCACTAGGACTAATTATTGAATTTCATTAATGTCTATCTCTAAAATAATGTCGCGATACACCAATGTACATATAAATCGTTGTTATAGTAACAACACATGTTTAAATGCAGTTTCCACTAATTATAACAGACTGTAATTTTTAAATAATACTCATGAAATATTTAACAACATATTTTATTATAATCAATAACACAATAATTACATCACCAATAACAAAACAAATAAATAAACCCCAAATTATTGTCCGACTTGATTGTTGCATCCACAATTGCTAGCAAGCGTGACTGTGCCACCAGCTGGCACGGTGCCTTCGAAAGTGACAAAGCCAATCACTGGCACATTTCCGGATACAGCCGTTGAACCATCTACTGGCAACGTACCTCCGATGGCTACGTCACCGAACCCAACCGGTGAAACTCCGGATATTGGCATTCCACCTAATGATAGACTATTTAGTCCCAGGCCGTTATTGGCATTAATATCGTTTGCTGCGTTTGCAGCAGCTGCACTTGCTGCAACGCTTGCAGCAGCAGCAGCACTATTAGCATTGTTAATTGAGTTAGCCAAGCCATTGTTATATGCTGAATTACTGGCTATATTGCTTCCATAAGGCGTGTTACTTGCCAGTCCATTGGCAGCTACTCCCGCAGCTAAATTATTTGTTGCTAATGCGTTGCCAAAGTTATTTGTAGTTGCTAATCCGTTATTCATCAAGTTATTTCCGAAACCAATGCCTGGTAAAACTTGGGAAAGTACATTCTAAAACAAATTATTAATTGATAATGAATTGATAAAAAAAATGAGATGGATTTAAAATATGTGTAGTATAACGACTGACTGTAAGCGGTAGTTGTGAATCGATCCTCAAATGGAAATAATTTTTTTTACGCTCCAGTATGACAATGTATAGCGTTAATTGTCATACACCATTCTTTTTCCTTTTTTTTAACTTCATGCTGTTTCCCGCACATGGCAAGGGGAACCCGGGAACATAGTGTAGTACTTCCGTTCTTTGTCTTAATGACAAGAATTTGTTCTCAATTTATTTACACTTATTAAGTTTGTATAAAAGCAAAAAAGATAATATTTAATTGTAATTACCTGAAAAATGCAAAGTACAAGCCAAACAAACAAAAACTTATGCATCTCTACAGTACCTATACTAAAACTTTAAGCCAATGTGTGTCGACTATCGAACTTACATGTCTTATAAATTAATTTATATCAACAAAACGTAATCTTACTCAATAATAGAGTATACGTGCTTTTAAACAAAATTAAGAAGAATTATCAGATATTAGTAATGGAAAATTGTTATCTTATCTTTTTTGAGATTAACGAAATTATTATAGATAATTATCTGACGACAATCATTTGGCGAAATAGTATAAGTTTACGTAGGCATTTGCAGCGGAATTTTCAGAATAGATTTTTATTATACGAGTATTATGTTGAAGTCCTCATATTGCAACGAAGAGTGACACTATATACCTGAAGGTTATGGATTCGATCTCAAGTAAGAAAATGACTATATTGAAATTATAGAGGAAGGAATAGGTCATGACGAGGACGCAGGGCACAATCGGCCCCAGATATTTAAGCCATGGACAGAGGCACAAGGCAGGACGAAATTGTGGGTTCGATTCCCTCGATGCCCACTCGACGAAATGAAATATTTAATATTTTCATTTCTTCTCTCTGGTGTCAGAGGTAAAACGAGACGGTGAGTTCCACCACTCAACGCGTAATGCCTCCAGAATTCGACGGAAAGTAAGAAGCGGAAAGCTCTGCTTACATTGCTTTGATACAGCGTGGAGCAAAAAATATATATTCAAGTATTTATGTTCATTAGGCGTGTTTTGTTTTTCTAATAAGCAACCATTTTGCATTGATCTTTACTCCACTAGTGCCCAATGGGTTACACTGCAATTTGCTAACTCAGGCTTAGGCTTTCTGCTGTAGGTCTAACACAAAACTTTTTTTGCCATCTTTTCATCTAATTTGTGTAAAAATTACAATTATACCATTTTGTTGTACATTTCTATCGACATTATGTATTTATATATAGTTTTAATGGTATAAATGATGATCTCATCTCCTAACATATATTTTTATTGTTATGAAATATATATACATTTATTTAAATATTTAATTCCTCATTTCGATTAATTTCTTTATTATTTTAGTCATAGTGAACTGATTCAGGAAAACAAGGGACAGTAGATTTGAGTATTTCTTTTGTATTTCAAGCGTTACTGAGATAAAGGTTCTTGGCAGACAGAATGACAGACAGATAGACAAAGTGATCTTATAAGGGTTCCATTTTTCCTTAAAAGATACGGAGCCCTAAATAAATACATTAAAATTGTGAGTTTTCTTATAGAATTACTAAAACTTATATTATTATATGTAACACACATAAGTTTTTTAATTATATTACAAGAAAAGTAAATAAAATTTCGGATCAGCTGAACAGTATTAGTATTCAAAATAGTTCTTTATAATTATTTATTTATTTTGTTTTTTAGCTTCACTCTGTATCCCGCACATAGCAGGCTAGCAGAGAGAATCTGGGAACCCAGTGCTAAGACACTTCGCTCCCATTAAGACATTTCCTTTCCCCACTTTGAGCCGAATTCATGGGACTTGCGTGTTGAGTAGCGGAACTCAAAGCCGCACAACCTGTTGCCGTTTACCCTGCGCCATGACTGGCCGCAGTCTTTTATTAAATCTCATTTTTTAAATTGCAATCCTCCACCGGAACAGTTAAATATACACTACATTTTCTACGTATTATAAACTATTTCTAACTATTTATATGCAAATATTAAGTTATAAATATAAAAAATATATATAATTTACGTTTTGTTTTAATTTAGCCAGAGAATATACATATTACTAGATGTACATGTACATATAACATGCAACTGCAATATATTCAACGTGCAACCGGCAATGCTTAACTGTAACTGGAATATAGGAGGGACTTGTATAGTAAAATGAACTTGCTATCTTGTAAATAGTTTAATTATTCATGAAAACAAAATGTACAATTCTAGTACATGTAAGGTGCGTTGCCACATCCGCATCCGCAACTACCGGTTATGGACACAGTGCCAGCAGCAGGCAAGTCTCCCGCGAAGCGCACAGCGCCTAAAATGGGCACCTGCCCAGCTACCAGCGTGGTACCGGCGACTGGCATCTCACCAGTGACCACGACGTCACCGATTCCTGCGCCGCCATAGGCACCAGCCAGTTCAATAGCGGCCGGCGCCATGCCGTAGGGACCGGGGGCTCCCAGTTCAACTGCAGTGGGTGCTAGTCCAAAGGGCGAGGCTGCCAGTCCTGCTCCTAACCCGTAAGCCCCCAAACCGGCAGCCGCAGCTGGAGACATAGCGGCACCGTAGTAGCCCGCGGCACTAAGTGGTCCAGCTGCACCGAGACATTGGCTGTAGATATTCTGTAATAATAATAAAATTACATAAAGCATTTAAGCAATAAAGAAAGTATGAAATTACTGTTAATGAAGTAATTGTTATACAAAAAAAATGTTAATTATAAAATATAATTAACATTTATATATAAATATATATATTTCTTTAATAAGAAAAGCAAAACTTTATTTACCTGGACTAAGAAAATTTGGATGCAGAAAAGGGTAAAAGTGAAGGATGACATGTTGAGTTAGGTCAATTCAATTGTTACTGATGTTCCAAATCGAAGGCCTTTCTTACTTATAGTAAATCGTTATGAACATGTTTCATAACAAAAACCAGCCTGACAATTATTACTTTGGAAATACCTAGTTACTTATTTTTTAAAATAATAGAATAGGTCATAAGTACAAGTTGTGACATAATTTTTCATATGTAACACACATTTTGTCACGAAAACTGATAAAGTAAAAGTGATGACATAGTAGCATATAAAACATTTACAATTATGGATTTTAATTATACTTAGATCGTCAGTTCGTTTGAATTATATCATCATGGCCGCCAAAGCAGTCCTCGTATTATGTGCTCAAGCACTAATCATTAAGGTATTTATTTATAGACGCATTTGAGTACTTATTTTTTTCCCTATATTCTAATATTTTTCTCACTCAACTGTTTAAACATATGAAATGTGTCAATCAATAGATTTCAAATCAAATCAGTTACAACATTTAGCGAATTAATAATTTGGTGTATATTGAATATTATCAATAACAGAAAAGCTTAAAGACAATATATATTAACCAATCAATGTTACAGTTTGTGTCTGCTCAATGCATGGGAGCTGCATACAACGCTGCAGCTAACAGCTTGGCTTGGGAAGCAGCTGCGGGCCCATATGCTGCCCCTGCGGCTTGGAACGCTGCTCCTTGCGCGTCTGGCGCTCTCGCTGGACCTTGGGCTGCTGCTCCGATGGCGGGCTCTCCTTATGCCAATGCTGAATGGGTCGCAGCTGGATACTCACCTGCCTCTCTCGCTGCTTCCAACGGCGGAGGTCTAGCTGTCACCAGTGCTTCACCAATTGCCCCAACTGGCGTCGCAATGACATCTGAGAATGCTTATGAAGGTGCTCTCGCGGTGTCCGGGGCTCTCCCGTTCTTGGGCGCGATAGCTCTGGAAGGAGCTCTTCCCACAGCAGGCGCGGGCGCCGTCACGTACGGCTGCGGGAACGGCAACGTAGCCATGTTGAGCGAAGACCTTGCGCCTGCCGCTTATGGCTACGGACCGGCTGCCGCTGCCGCCGCCGCTGACCTTGCTTACGGCTATCCTTATGGTGCTCCTGCAGCCTATGAGGCTGGTCTCGCAGGACCTGCATACGGCGCCTTCGGTTACAGAGGATGTGGCTGTGGAGCTATTTAAATTTGAAATTGTTATTTTGTAGTAGTAATCAATAAATTTTGTATAAAT